>OY757188.1:14461689-14596689 GCA_963583895.1 Melanophora roralis
GTTCATTGCAATGTAATATTACATTAAAGTAAATGTTATATTGAAACGATTTCTTTGGTTTAAATTATTTCTCAATATTTCTAATTAATGAGAAATAAAAATTTTTACAAAATTTAAATTTTACACAAATCAAAATTTTACAAAATTTAAAAACATTTTCAAACGGCGATAACCCAAGCTACATTTTATTGAAAACACTGACATCTGTTAAGCGAATATATAAAAAAAAAAAGGACTAGCTTGTAGCGCATTGTAGCGGAGTATTATATATCTTTTTGTAGTAGGTATTCTGTTATCAGTCTTAGTTTCAAATAGTGAATACCTTGCAAAGTCATTATTTTCGTTATACCTTTAGAGCCATTGAGAAGGATTAAGTATTATCAAGTTTAGCTACGAAATAAGATATAAACGTTATATATTTTTATAAAAAATAATTAAATTAAAATTTTTTATACGCTTACGGTACTTTTTTTATTTACCAAACCCTTAACAGATATACTAAAGAATTATAAAAATTACTTTAAAATACTTCCAGCAGTTACAGTTAAAATTAAATGCTATTAAGTTGTAAAAAAGTACCCCTTTGGTATAGTTTAACAACACCATCCTCATAGCATCACTGATTTATGGAAAATGTTTTATTTTGTTTTACTATGGGTTTTTATATAATTTTTTTGTATTTTCTTTTGAACATTTTTTCATCTTTCATTAATCGCCAACATTGAAATACAAGCTTAAGCACGCACACAGACTGTAAGAAAAAAAATACAACAAAAATAATAAAACTCCCTAGAAAAGTCAGGCAACAAATACAGGCAATAAAAAGCCAACATATACTTACACATACAGAAACTTATACTCATACATACATACAACAAACACTTGTATATCCAGAGAGTAAGTACACAATACGTTTTCGAAATAATTTCTACTAACAAACATCGGCATCCGTCAAGAACATTGAAGGCAAAGCAGAATACACACACACACGTACTTCAAAGTAAATATTGTACAGAGAAGCAAACACGGTTAAGTACACGCACTTTTATAAACCAACAAATACACACACACATATACACAAATTTAGACATATAAAAAAAGCAGGCACATGTGTATACATAAAAACCAACAACAACAATAATGGCAGGCTGCTGGCTAACTTAAGGACAGACTAAGTGGCCGACAGTCTGATATCTACAATGAAAAAACTAGTGGACCCAGATGTATTAATCAGTTGTAGGCAAACCATATCTTAAACTTATGGTCATAAACAAACAACTGCTATAATGACCTCTTCAATTACATCAACTACTTCAATGTACCAGTCACAATACAACATTATTGCTGCTTTTGTTACTGCTGTCACATCTCCTTCTCTTGACTATTAAATATCATCATAACTTAATCAATTCTCGTTTTTATCTAAATGAGAAATGAACTGAAAGCACAAATAATGTTTATGAAAGGGAACTGAAATTTTAAATATAATGAAAAGGAAACACTTTTTAAAGGAAAATATAAAAGAAAATTGAAAAATTAAGTCGTGATTTGGTAAAATTATTAAACGGCAGGATATCTCGTAGAACAAAATTGAAACAGTTTAATGTTTTAAATAAATATTACCCCCTACAACGTAAAATGAATGATTTGTTTGAATAATATTAGTTTTAAGGATGCGGACTGTTTTTAAATAATTTGCATTGTGTCGTTGTTTAATGACATTCCACAAGCATAAAATGTATAATAAAGGCTTTAAGGGGGAGAATTGTCATTGCAAAGATGGTTTTTAATACTAAAACATAAATTTAGTTTTTTTCTTATTCAGAACAAAATAAAAACAAGTAAGAGCGCTATATTCGGCTGTGCCGAATCTTATATACCCTTCACATTGGTCTTTAAATATACCCAGCCAAGTAATTTTGTACTGCATATAATATATTAAAAAAATCTTGTGCGAGTTTTAAAGCCCATAGAAAAAATAACAAAATTTTAACGTTCGAATGGATAAAAGAAATAGATGAAGAAGATTTGAGGTTGAGAGTTATAAAAGTTTTCGACATTATTCATATTTAAAGGTTAATAAAACTTGTTAAATGTTCTAGTGCCCCTGTTCTTCTCCAACTTTTTCACCAAAATGTATGAACTATTTGATTATTACTCTTTATAGAATATTCGAAGTCGATAGCCGTTATAGTTTCCGAGATAAAGCGTATCAAAAATTTCATACAAATCGTTAATTTGTATGGGAGCTACCCCTTTTGTTGCCCCCACTCAAAAATATTTTTCTTTAAAGCTTAGGCCTTCTTGTCCAATTACTTTTTGTAGAACATTTCGTTTCGATATCTGTTATAGTTTACGAGATATAGCGCATAAAATATTTCACCAAATTTGTGCAATTTTAGGAAAAATACCCCTTTCCCTGGTCCTATCTGAAAAAACTTTTTCCATTATTTAGGTCCCTTCTTTAGGAGTATCCGTGCCAAGAGTGACTATACTTACTGAGATATATAGGGATATATGCACGGATTTTGTCCTAAAAAAAATTGGTATCTCTGGGGTTTCGCTTATACCTCGATTAATAGTGAACCGATTTTGCTGATTTTAAATAGCGATTGTCTCCAGGATATTTCTAATGGTTTGACCCCATTAACTGGTCTGTATCTTTTTATTTGACTCCGGAAACTTGATTTCAACAGACGGACAGACGGACATCGCTAAATCGGCTTCCCTATCTGTAAGGATCCAGAATATATATACTTTATGGGGTCGCAAATGAATAATAAAGAAATTACAAACGGAATGACAAAGTGATATACATATACCCTTATCACTATGTGAAGGGTATAAAAAAAAGTTATCAACGATCAAGTCCGAATATATTAACACAATGTCTGGTAGCAAATTAATATTTTTATATACGATTGTTGTAAAAAGTAATAAACGGTGCAGAGGGAGGATGGCACCGTTGAAATCACCGATTTGGTGGATTTGTTAGCCACAATGTCGCAGTGGTCGATTGAGCATCACGTGTTCATTGTGAAGACATTTCTTAAGAGTAATAATTCCTACGTAATTGCTCATCGACAATTTTGTACAAAGTTCGCTATTCGGCGAATACGTAATGGACCGACTGTAAATTTATATGCTGTTTTCCGAAGCCAAGTTTTCATTGTCTGAGAAGATTTATATATGTTCTGTCAAAGACGATCAGTTTTCGGAGCCAAAAAACAGCACATTAATTCTATCGTGGGTGCAGAGTTTCCGCGCAACTGCTTCGGCTATGAATGTCCCACGGCCAGAGCCCAGTCGATCTTCCACACAGAAAGAAAACTCGCTTTCTAAAATCAAGAATTTTATTCTTGAATTTATCCAAAATCTTTTTAAGTACGATCCTTACTTACATTTTCTTAATTCAAGCCTATTCGGATTGCTTCAACAAATCAAGCAGTAAAAAGCTTTTTGTTTTAATTTTCATTTGAAAACAAAGTGGCTCGGTGGCCTAGAGGTAACGCGCTTGTACTGCAGTGCAGAAATCCCTGGTTCGAATCTCAGCTTCGGTAAGTACAAAAAATTAAATTTTTAAATTATAAATTAATTATAAATTATAAAATAAAAATAAAATATAAAATTCTTCTTCTTTAATAAAGCTCCATAAGTCAAAAAAATGACATTTCACTTTCGAATTAATCCAGTTTACGGCTTAAATCAATCTTTTACATCAAGTACGGTTCCGAACTTAAATCAATCCTTTTTTGACTTAATTGTGGCTAAAAGTAAAAAATTCGTACTTGAAAAGTTTTACTTGGAGTAAGAAATTTCGTACTTGATTTAAGAAAAACCGTACTCACCGTACTTTTGACACCGCTATGGCTTGATTTAAGTAAAGTTTTCTTAGATAAATTTTTGTGTGCAGGATCCCCAAAAACATTGAACTGACTGAAAGCAGTTCTCGTGAAAATCCTCGACTTTCAAAACGGAAAGGAGCAGCCTTACTTGGACTTCCAAGAGCGGTTATTCATGAAATTTTTAAAAAAAGAATCTAAATATATAAAAAAATGGCTTTATTACTTACTCAAAGATCTTTTTTGGTAAAATTTATCTCAAAATATACAAAAAAGTTTTAAAAATGTGCAAAAAAGATTTTTTATTCACTTAAATGACTTCTGGCATCTAAACGGTACAAAGGTTGTTTTCCCTTATTAGACTTTTAATATCAAAAAGGCAACAAAGTGCCAAAAATTATTTTTTGATCACTTAAATGACTTCTGGCCTATATACAGGTGAAAAGTCCATAATATAACGATTCTAAGCCTCCTTGTATTAAAAAAAAGTCAAAAAAGTATTAAAAGTGTAAAAAAAGTACTTTTTGTTTACCCTTAATTTGCCCTAAATTTGTTATTTCTGGACTCTTTTTGTTAAAATTATGCGAAAAAGTACTTAAAATATAGCAAAAGTACTTTTTGTTTACTTGAATAACTTTTGGCCTAAAAATTGGGGAATTTTAATTTCATAATTCTAGACTTCTACACCCAAAAAATGCTAAATGTACTTAAAACGTCGAAAAAGCTTATTTACCACTTGACTTGATGTCTTCTTTTAGGTTTAATAGGCATCAGTTTTATATTTCCGGACATTTAATTTTAAGAAATGTAAAAAAGTACCAAAAATGTTAGAAAGTAATTTTTGCTCACTTAGCTGACTTCTGTCATTTATAAGGGTTAACCACCCTTAATTGTATAATTCGGGATTCCTTATGTTAAAAGTATGCAAAAAAATATTAAAAATATGTAAAAAGTACTTTTTTCACTTGAATGACTTCTGACTTCTTAATTGGTCAAAAGGAACTAATTTCATAATTCTAGACTTCTTATATAAAGAAATGTAAAAAAGTACTAAAAACGTAGGAAAAGTACATTTTTGCCAATTAATGTGACGAATTCCACAAGGGTCAATAGGCCTTAGTTTTTTATTTCTGAACTTCTAATCTCAAAAAATGCAAAAAGTACCAAAAACGTGGAAAAAGTTATTTTTGCCCACTGAACTTGACGTCTTCTACAAGAGTCAGTAGGCCTAAATTTTATATATCTGGACTTCCTATGTTGAAAAAGTACTAAAACTATGGAAAAAGTACTTTTTGTATATTTAATGACTTTTGACCTTTAAATTGGTCAAAATAAATTAATATCATATTTCTATACATTTAATCGCTAAAGATGCAAAAAAGTACCAAAAACGTATAAAAAGTACTTTTTTCCGACTTCACTTGGCCATTTCAATAAGGGTCAATAATTTGATATTTCTGGACTACTAATTTAACATGATAAAAAAAATACCAAAAATGCAAAAAAGGTAATTTTTGTTCACTAAGCTTACGGTCGATTTCTATATTGGTCAAAAGTTTAAATTTCAAAAAAAGCTGATTTTCGACTTTTAATTCCAGGAAGACATTTATATTGGGACTATGTAAAAAATGGACTCAACAAAAACACTTTCAACAAATTAAGAAACCATAGCAAAACCCTTATCTATTCATAATTTGATTACAAGAATACATTGAAACTCAGCTGGACGGACATGCTTAAATCGACTTAGAAAGTGATAACAAAGATTTACATAAATGCAAAATACCCGCACCACATGTGTGTTGATTTTAAAAATAATGTAATAACCTCACTATACTTCCCTACTTATCATGTATTTACATTCTTGCCTCTTCCGCCTAATTTGATAAGTATGTTTCCTTTTTTTGTAAATAAAACATCAATAGAACTAAGAAAATCTCATTTGCAGTTTTTCTTAGATTTATTTCCACTTTAACTAAGATCCATTAATTAGTTTAAGTTGAAAGAAAAAATATAAAACTAAGAGTGCAAAGCTTTTCCAAATTACATGAAATCAATTAAATTTATCTTTGTAGGGCTGCTCGAGCATATTGAAAGCCTGAATTACAATTCGTTTAAAATTAAAACACCCCATTACAGGCGTTATCCTTTCGATTAAAAGAAAAACATACATTTAATTTGGAAATGTAAACTTAACTTTGTTGGGTTGTTAAAGCACTTAAAACAACAACAACAAAAACAACAGCTGTAACAGAAACAGTGTTGCCAGAACTTTTATTTTTTTTTAGGTAAAATCAGAAAAAATTAGGAATTTTTGAATAAAAAAATCTTTTGATTATTTCCTACCACCAAAAACAACAACAAAAAAACAGCTATAACAGAAACATTGTTGCCAGAACTTTTATAGGTAAAATCAGCAAAAATTAGGAATTTCTGAATTAAAAATTTTTTTGATTATTTCCTACCAGCAAAAGATCATAATTCTGTGGTTAAAAATAATAATCCGTCATTAATTTGTTGCCTTTAAAATATTAAGAAATTTTCACACGAACTCTGAGTTGCCGTTTAGTTTTTTCTTAATGTTTTTAGTTGAAATAATGATCGTTTAAAAGTTTTAGTTTTATCTTAAAAAAAATTTTTAATTGTTTCAAAAAGGTTTTATTGTAAAAGAAGTGGTCATTCAATAAATTCTTGAAAATCTAATTATTTTGGAAAAAATCTTCAAATCTGCGTTTAGATAGTGTGATTAAAATAAGCAAAATGCCGATAAATCTTCACATCTGGCAACAGTGAGCAAAAACCTTTTATGCTTTAGTAATTTAAACAAGACAAAGCAGCTCCAGCCTAAAGATACATATACAAATACAGACACAAAAACAGTACAAGCAAACAATATATTTCCTCAAAGCATCTCTTAAAATTTCGATTCTCTTACTCATTGTGTTTTGATTTGTAATTATTCAGTTGTTGTTTTCATTGTTCCAATTGTTGTTTGCCCATAATAGCATCAGTTAGATACAAGTGTGAGTTGAATTTATAAATTGATAAAGTATTTTTGCAAATGTATTGTGTGAATGTGTGTGTGTGCCAGTGTCTTTTAGTAGGGTAAGGCCTTAAGTAACTTTTAGGCGTTAGCGCAGGAAATTAATTTATTCTGATTTCTTAAAGTAATATTTACTTACAGTGAAGTTAATTTATGTTTTTGTTAGGGCAATACTAATTATGAATTATGGTTTCAATTAGAGGAATAATGCTTTGGCTAGAATTTTTTAATGTAAAAAGAAATATGTATGTGTAAAGAGACTGCTTTTGTAAATGTTAAGGGAAAACGTTTTTTGTTTGAATATGTATATTGAAAAAGAGAAAATTTTGTTTGCATTTCTTAAAGTAAAAAATTTTGCCCAAAATCAATTAAAAAACAAATAAAAAAAATTAATATCTGAACTTAAAATTTAGTGAACAGGCAGGCAAGCTGGCTAAACTAAGACCTACTCTACTAATTTTTAATGAGGTATTAGTCCTATTTCTGCTAGGGAATATAAAGGGCCTGATCTGTAGACATTCTCCTAAGGTGGCTAAAAATGGTTGGTATATTTTAAGCACATGCAGGTTCCCTACAGTGATATGCCTCACAAAATCAAACATTTCGAATTTTTCTAAAGTCAGACTCATCGTTACAAATTCGTTAAGACTTTTCGCCAAAGCAGAATGCTATGAATATTTTCACTCAAAATATTTTCAGAAAATGAATTTTTCTTTATCTCAGGTAATGTTTTTTGAATAAAGTTATACTTAAATCATTTTATGTTCTTAAAAATTTCATATTATTTTACATTTGTTTATTCAAAATAAAAAGTTTTAAAATATTAATTTTTTTCGTTCTGTCTAGGACAAATATTTTCAACTTCAAAACTTTAAAATAAAATACAATTCGAATTTATTTTATCAAAATACTTCAAATGAACTCTAAAAAAACCCAATCGATATGAAAACAATAAAATACTTTAAAATCTTTTTTGAAAATTTAAATCTTGTTTATTAGAAAGTTTTATATGAAATAAATTTTATTAAACAAAAAATTTGTCAATATTCAAGAAAAGATTTTTGAATACTTGATATTCAAAAAAGTTTTTTAATTTTTTTTTTATTCTGATCGATTTTCTTTGAATATTTTTTTCTGAACGCAAAAAAAACTGATGTGAACCTTCATAACTCGATCATTTAACACACTCATACATACATACATACACTCAACAAATTATTACAGTAACTGACTGTAAGTTATTTAGGAAGTATTCCGTAAAGCTGTTTTTAAAGGAAAAAACAGTTAAATTTGAATACAATATTTTTATAACTGATTTAAAGGGTTATTTAAAGCTTCAGCTAAACAAAAAAAAAAACGATTTTCAGCTAAAGTTATTTACGTCAGTTCTTTTAGAATATTTAACTTTGTTAGTTAATTTTTTGATGTCTGAATTTAAAATAAAATATTTTAATAAATATCTTGCTGGATGGGGTTTAAATGAATATCCAGTTATTTTAAATAGATTTCCAGTTGATTTTACCTTAATAATTTTTTAAATGTACACATATGCACATACGTATAAAAGAAATTTAATTTTGTGTTGAAGGCTCCTTGAAGAGCAAGGTAGGAGGTAGGCTTGTTCTGAAAAAAGTTAACAGTAAAAAACTAATTGTAGTCGGTCATATTAAATATATGACCCTCTAAAAACGCTTAGGAAGCGATGCTATAAATTTTTTAAAATTGGTTTTGAATGAGTAGCCCAATTGGAAGTGAAGATAAAGGGTAAGTTTTTTCCGAAAAAATTTAGGGAATAAAAAATAAATGAAGCCAGTCATACATATTAGAGTTTTTTTTCCATAGATTAAAAATATTTTATTTAAGATATTTTTTTTTGGAAAATATAAATATTTGTTTTCAATTTGGGAAATAAAAATATTCTTAAATATTTTTTTGAATATATTTTAATATTCAAGTTTTTTCAATTGAATAATTTTATTTTCTCATGTTTTTCTTAAATAAAAATTCTATAATTTGATTTTTGATATTCATTTAAAGAAAGGGAAAATTTTATTAAGATTAATTTTATTTGAATTTTTAATATTAAAACGTTTTTCTGTTGATATACCTCGCGGCCTTAGGGGGGATCTATTTCTACGAGTTTTTGTCCAAGTTCTCTTGTTGTTATAAGGAGAGGAGTAAGAAAGTTCGAGTTAATAAAAATTGTTTTCTATTTGTATGATTTTAACGCGACCCTATACTTTAAATTTTATATTTTTAAAAATGCCCTCCTTTGAAAACAAGAGTTTGTTCTAATTCCCTTCCACCTAAAAATTCGATTCCTTAAGTAGATTCGATGAATTTTGCTCTTACCCTCATATTAATTTTGCTTAATACCAGACTTTTCTTTTTAAGTAATATTTATCAGAAACATCTTAGCACCATCATCTCCCAAAGTATCTTGTAAGCTAAAAACTTTCTTATAAAATGCCAAAAATAAAAATTTTATACAAAATCTGAGCAAGGATATGGAAATTTGCCATATATCCTGCTTAGTAAAATATTGCCGTAAATAAAAAAGGACTTGGCAGAATGCTGTAGATCATTAGTAACGATAAAAATTAAAACTTTAGAGAAAATCGAAACAAGCAGATATGTTCTTGCCATATATCCTTTTAGAGTAAAAAAACCTTGGATTAAAAAAAAAATATCAAAGGGATGTAGCTCAAACCGACAGGCGAAAATGCTAGTTTTTAGTTTAAAAGGAGCAGGAATATGAGTATCTATCAAGTGTCCTTTTTAGTCTAATACTGACGTAGATGAAAAAACTTGTCATAAGGCCATAGCTAAGACATAAATATAAAGACTAAGAAGGGAATCAAATCAAGGATGTGGATACCTGTTATACATGCTTCTTATCCTTCTTAGTAAAGTGGTGCGACAGATTAAAAAAACAGTGTGGGATTATATATAAGATAAAAGACAAAAATATATATTTTTTAGCAAGTATATAGACACCTGCTATATACCCTTTAAAGTAAAATATTGCCATTGATTCAAAAATAAATTGATTTTGGGATATAACTCAGGCAAACTAGTAAAAATAAAAATTTAAAGCAAAATATGATTAAAAATGCAGATGATTATCATCCTTTCTGGTAAAGAAGTTTCTTAGGGGTAAAGTATTTGGCATGAGGCTTAAATTGAGGCAAAAACAAAATTTTAATTTACCAAGCAAAACCTGAGTAGGGACTTAAATACCTCCCATATATCCTTTAAGGTAAATGAAAGGTTTTTGAAAAAAAAAAATTAAAAACGGGCAAAGCACAAGTAAACAGACAAATATATAAATAAAAGAGCTAATTGAAGCACGCCTGCCAGCATATGTCATATATCCTTCTTGTAAAATATTGGCACATACTTAAACAAATTGCCAATGGGACTGGGAACAAGAATAAAATTTTAAGGTAAAATTGAGGCAAGATTATTGGAACCTGGAAAATGTCCTTTATAGCAAAAGATTAAAAAAATCATTGGTACATGGCTCATAAAAAAGACAAAAATTAAACCCTAAGGCCAAACCCCAACAATAAAATTAGTTTAAGGATTTGAATACTTTCTATTAGTTGGCATAAGCGAAAATTTAATAATGAAATAAATGGAAAAAAATGTTGGAGCAAGAACTTGGGTATTTGTGATATATTCTTTTTCATAAAACCGTGCCGAGTGGCTATAACTCAAGCAAGAAGACAAAACTACAAATTAAAGTGCTAATTGAAGCTGGGATATGCGTATTTAACACTAATAATTTTTTAGTAGAATACTGCCTTAACTTAAAAAAATATTGGCATGGGTCTGTAATTTAGGCAGAAAAATAAAAATTTTAAGCGAAATAAGAACAAGGATATGGGAACCTGCCTTATATCCTTTAAAGTAAAATATTTTAATAGATAAGAAAACAAGTAAGAGCTCTATATTAGGCAGCGCCTAATCCTATATACCCTTAACAACATGTAGTTATATAATGTTTTAATCCTCTAAGTGTGACTATGGGGAAGTTGTAGGGGTTTTTGTCCTAATTTTTTCAAAATTTGTATGACAGCCCCTTTAGGAGGTAGAGATAGGAGGGTGAGTATGTTTAAGGAAAATGTTTGCAAGAAAAAATTAGTTGGGTTCAGTCCTATATTTGACGTATCAACGGACACTCTGGAAGCTGCAGGGAGAAGCCCTTTGGCGATGGAGATAGGAGGTAAGTATGTTTTAGGAACTTGTTTGGGAGGGGAAACTAGTAGGGGTCGGTTGTACACCCTATTTCTCTTAGGTTGACTCTGGGGAAGCTATGGGCGTTTCACATAATTTTTGAAAATTTTGTGTGGCAGCCCCTTTAGGTGACGAAAATAGGGGTAAGTATGTTCTAGGAATATAATGGGGAAAGAAAAATAATGAGTGTATGTAATACATTTTATTCCTTTCCAGGGAATATGTAAGGGGCTTTTACCTTAATTTTTTCAAATTTTGAATGGCAACTCTGGTTAGGGCTGAAGAAAGGAAGTAAATATGTTCCAAAAAAATATTTGAAACAACAAATTAATGGGAGTCGCTGATAGATTTCATCTGTAACTCCGGGGACGCTGTAGAGGTTTTTATATAAAAAGGTCGAAGAGATATCAAGGGGCTTTAGAAACTTGATTTCAACAGATTAACGCATTAATGGATGGACAGATGGGCTTGGCTAAACCAACTGTCCCATCTATAAGAACCAAGAAAATATATACTTTATGAGGACGCAAATAACTATTTAAAAAATTACAAACGGAATGACAAACTTATATGTATGTACCCTTATCACTCATTAAAAGGGTATAACTAACTAAGGCCAAACGATTAAAATAAATACTCTGGGTATCTTAAAAATATCCTTTTCTTTAAAGCAAAGAGCAAAATCTATTGACCTTTATCTTTTAGAATATTATATTACGGGTAACTCAACTTTAGTCCTCCATAGCTAGATCAACAACAACAATGTCTGAAAAGTAAAACCATTTTTGTAAAAAAAAAGAAAATTCCTAATCTTTTTCAAATAATAACGCGAGCTGTTTCTAAGCCTGCCTTAGTTCATTCTCTTGGATTAAAAACATGAATTTCAAAAGAAATAATAGTTTTGTCTTTGTTTTTAATAAAATTTTATTAACTTTTTGCATCAGGACTGTTAATAATTTTAAGATAATCCTGTAAAGAATCTTCACACAATCTAAGACAAATATATTCATACATTATTCTCTGCATTAAGAAAACAAATCCTTAAATCCTTTAAATAAATGAGTGTATTTCTAATACAACAAATATTAACAATATTACAAAATTAATGTGTTTAGCACCTGCAAAAGTGTTGTAAAAACAATTTTCCCCAGAGTTCTTATTAGTATTTTCTACTTAAATGAAATTGTTGATTCTCCTTCCACTTTTTGCCTACCAATAGGTATCTTAGTCTTTTTAGCAATTCATGCTTGTTTAAGCTTCTTGACTTTGGATTGAGAAAAAAAATTGTTTTTTGTATTGAGTGTTGGCAATATACAACAACCCAATATCAGACCCCCACTTACACACACCCACTCATCTAAAACAAGTAACTGTAGTGAAATTAGCAAAAAAAAAAGTCACTTTGAAATACGATTCAGAAGTGACTTAAGGTTTCAAGGAAACATTAAATAAAAAAAAATATATAAGAAAGGACTAGAGTACGGAGTGTTAATGTTGGATGTATTTACATGTAAGCGTTCAGCTGTTTGTGTTTTATTTTGTTTGAGTTTTCTTTTAAATATGAATTGATTTTTTTTTTGCTTATTTTTCTTCTCTCTACTTGTTTTTGTTGTTGTTCTTGCTTATTTGGTTCAGTGGGTGAATGGCAACTGTGTTGTTATGTATTTGTGCTAGTGTAAGCTAAGAAGAAAATTACAGTTTTTGTTGTTGTAGTTGTTTTTGGCCGTTATTTTTCTCTCTGTGAGGGTAAGAAGATATACATAAAATCACTAGAGAATTTTATTTAAAAGAAAAAAATAAATTAATTAAATGAAATCAAAATTACAAAGTATTGCAGCAGTAGTTGTAAAAGTAGCAGTTGTTAATTTAGCTCATGCCCACGTCCTTGTATCTTAATCTAGTTATTTAAAAAACCCAATAGTTTCCGGGTTGGCAACGCGATTTTTTAAAAATAATTTTAAAACGCTTCGCATAAGTTATAATTTATAATTCCTTTAATATTCATCTGCAAACCCAAAAAGTATAAAATTTCTTGAAGTCAAGTTATCGATGTCCGCCTGTCCATGTTATAGTTGAAATCAGATTTTTGAAGCCCCCCGGTATCGTATAGACCCGTAACAGTTATCATGCTATCAAAAATATCTGCGAAACAATTTTTATTTAAATTCAGCAAACTTGCCCGATATCTGACAGCGGTACAAGCCAGTAACCCCGACTGCCTCTGTTTATTTCTCTAAAATTTGTACAAAAAATCTTTACAACTGCCCCGTAGTTGCCCCTACATAATTGCAATGTAAGACCGACTTCCATTGATTTTTTCTCACAAAAATTTTTGTGGAACATACTTAGACCATATCTCCGCCCACTTACAGAGTTGCCATGCAAAGTTTCATTTAAAAAAAAAAATTTTTTAATCGCTCCCCTAGTTTTCGGGGTGCTCTTACAAGGGTTAAGTGTAAGAACGACAGTGTTGACATGCAGAGTTTAAAAAGGTAGGATAAAAACTCCTGCAACTTCACTTGAGTCGCCTTTAGAGCAATAAAATATATCACAGTCCCCCAATAGTTTTCACTCCCAAAAATATTCCTAGAACATACTTACCCCCTATCACCATCACCTAGGGGGGTTGCCATACAATGTTTACGAAAATGACGTAAAACACTTATAGCTTCCCCAGAGTTGGCCTTAGAAAAATTAACTGTACGACCGACCCCCTTTAGTTTTCTCTCCCAAACCTATTCCTAGAGCATACTTACCCCGTATTTAAATCGCCTATGGGGGATTCCAAACGAACTTTGGAATATTGCAGATACCCCCCCATATAGCTTTCAGAATGCCCGTGGATAGGTCAAATGTAGGACTACCTCTTGCAAATATTTTCTTAAAAAACTCTTACCCCCTTTGTGCACCGCCTAAGGGGGTTGCAATACACAATTTGAAGAAAATGAGTGCGAAAACCGCTACAAGATGTGAAGGGAATATAGTGCTTTTACTTATTTTATCTCTGTTGAACCATATTTAAAATTAAGTTTATTATAATCACAACACCACATACTTTGCAGAGGTGTTATGTGAATGGTTGTAGTGCTTACAAAAACTAATCTGAGACCTATCTGTACTGATCTAAATCACTTATGTAAATCATCACTTTAGAACATTTTCAATCTCGATTAAGCGACGTTAATCTGTTTAACCGCCTCTAATATAAACCTCTGATGATAAAGGAAGTTTCCAGATAAACCTTCTTTCAAGGGAAGCGAAAATGGGTACCTTCATGAAATACAATTTGGGCAACTTTTAGTAAATCTGAAAGGCTGGCAGATGTCGCATGATGAGGGCTCCGGATCCCCTGGTATTCTAAAGGGGACTCTTCTTTTAGCCTAATTAGGGCTTTACCTACCTTAATCCACCAGAAAAAAAAGGTAGAGAGTCAAATCCGATTTGTTCTGGACTTACATAATTATGTCTTTCGGCATGAGTACAGTTACCAGTAAGTTCTTCAACGAACATTGATAGGGCTAGATGGCTATATACCTCTTTACCCAATATATTATACTGTTACGCAAATACCTTTTAAAAGGCAATTAATGTAAAGGTTCCTTTCTCTTGTGAAGCCCCAAAGCGGGTTATCTTTGAATGAAAGTTGTGCAATCAAGGTCACCCTGTACAGCTCTCAAAGTGATTGCCTTAAGAAGACTAATAAAACCATTAATATTAAAAAAAATGTCTCTTGGTATTTATAGGGCTAGAATTATTGTCATTAAAAAACTACACGAATGAAAAAAACATGGTTAAGTATGGTTACGAGAATATTATCACGGAAAGTTTCACAATTTAATGGATACGGAGACCGTTATTATGACCACCACAATCATACTATATTTGTAGTAAGTTATGAGCGGAAAATGCAACCATAGTTATGATTAAAACTACAAATATATTTTTGTCGTAATCATTTTTTGATTATAGCTAACCATAGCCCTGATTATGGGTTTTCATCCAAATTTGTTTTTAGGTTATGATTAATATATCCCTAGAGCATCATATAATTGATAAACTATAATCAAGATGATGACTGCCCATGTCCAACATAATGATTACCACAATCATATAATTGTAATTTAAATCATAACTATAATTGCATTTTTTGCCTAAAACTGTAAAACTATAAAATGGTTTTGCCAGTCATAATAACGGCTTTCGTAACCACACCATGATGAAATTGTCCGTGATCATATTGCCGTGACCATGCTCAACCATTTCCTTTCTGTTGGTATAGGCTCTCTGGAAGAATACAAGCCTCGATTACGCTTCATACTAGCTGAAGTTTGATTTGATTTATGGTGATCGATAATAATAAAAAGTTTTGGCATAGACACGTTCAAGACGAGTAAATGCTTTGATTTTAGAGTAAAACTTGACATGAATAATATTAAAAATTGACTGCGGAAGCGTTGGTTCTATGTGAAGAGTAAATGAGCTGGGGTTATTAGATGGCATGATGTGAAATGAAAAAGATTGTATGTTGTCTATTGAAAATGGATAATTTTGTATAAGAAAGGTTCTGGCAGTGTCTTTGCCGTGGTAAGTCCACTGAAAGGTTGATGCCCCCTGTGTAGACACTCACATAAACCCAACTACGCAAGACATGTGGCCTGCTAAGTGTTCTTGTGTTTTTAAGATCGAAGTTCAGATCGAATTTCTTAAAATAATCGATTTAAATTATTTTAAACAAAATTGGTTGGTACACACAAAAAATTATCTAAGTGAACTTTACTTAAATCAAGCCATAGCGGTGTCAAAAGTACGGTGAGTACGGTTTTTCTTAAATCAAGTACGAAATTTCTTACTCAAATTAAAATTTTTCAAGTACGAATTTCTTACTTTTAGCCACAATTAAGCCAAAAAAGGATTGATTTAAGTTCGGAACCGTACTTGATGTAAGCGTGAAAAAGATTAATTTAAGCCGTAAACTGGATTAATTCGAAAGTGGAATGTCATTTTTTTGAGCTTTGTTAAAGAAGAAGAATTTTATATTTTATTTTTATTTTATAATAATA
The DNA here is from genome assembly GCA_963583895.1 of Melanophora roralis. Lineage (NCBI taxonomy): Eukaryota > Metazoa > Arthropoda > Insecta > Diptera > Rhinophoridae > Melanophora > Melanophora roralis. The sequence goes on from OY757188.1 coordinate 14,477,874, forward strand.
ATTAATTTATAATTTAAAAATTTCATTTTTTGTACTTACCGAAGCTGAGATTCGAACCAGGGATTTTTGCACTGCAGTACAAGCGCGTTACCTCTAGGCCACCGAGACACTTTGTTTTGAAATGTAAAATAATATATTAAAACAACAAGCTTTTTTTTTTTGCTTGATTTATTGAAGCAATCCGAATAGGCTTGATTTAAGAAAATGTAAGTGAGGATCGTACTTAAAAAGATTTTGGATAAATTCAAGAATAAAATTCTTGATTTTAGAAAGCGAGTTTTCTTTCTATGTATAGGGACTTATACTTTTGAGACTGATAATAATTGATCTGTTTTAACATAGTTCTTATAAATGTATGCTCTCGAAATATATTTTTTTTTTGAGAGAGATTTTTTGCATTGGAGCAACAGTTCTTACTTAAAAGTTCTTTAGTGATTCTAAATACTATACTATACCTTTAAGAAATCTTCAAGGCTTTTGGATACCAATGCGGATAACTTTGAGATACAACCCTCATGATTGTAGTTTTATGAAAAATTGTGAAGACAGGATTTTTACAGATGGATCTTGGAGCCATTATGGGGAACGGTCTGGCATCTAGGAGGTCATAAAAAAATATTTTTCTAAAGTAGTTTTTTTTATCAATTTTTTTACGTTTTTTTCAATTTTCACTTTTAATTTAAAAATACAATTTTTATTTATGGGATTTTTTTTATATATTTTTCTTACCTTTTTTAAAATCCTCTGTGACTATGTTATGTCAAATTCAGATGATTTTTTTTACCATTTTACAGTGAAATACATATCCTAGTTAACTTATCAGGCATGTCTACCAATATAAGACTACAAAGTTTTAAACCCGCAAGAGAAGGTTCTAATCTGTTACATTTTATCATTCTTATTTAACCTTGAAGTCCTAGTTGGAGTCCTGGCAACTCAATTCCTATTGCTCCTCCTTATAGGTACTACTATTTTCTTTTATTCAACATGGGACCATAATTATTAAATAATATTATTTGGTTATTCTTAGCACAAAATTTAATCGCTTTATTTCTTAAAAGTTTAATCAAAATGCCCAAGAAGAAATAGTGGGACTAAGGATTAAACTGCGTCACAAAAATGGCGATTAGAAAACTGGTTAAGTTAATAAAAACAAAATTTATTTTAACCAATTTTCTTCTTTAACACATTAATGATAATTTACTATGAAATATTAGACCGCATTCTATAAACAGGCTGGTTACTGGTTTATACTACTAGACATTAACTAAAACACATACACACACACACACACACACATACACACACACACATACAGACACACACACACACACAGCCAAGACTTTTATTAATGCGCTTTCCATTTAATGACTTTAATTTCATTTTATTGATTATTTAAGTTTATTTATGCATGTGTTTGAGGATTAATATCAATATAAGTTTGTTTGTATGTATATGTGAATGTAATATTTTATTTAGTTTGCTTGTGTGTTTGTGTGTGTCTGATCATTGGTAAATAAAACTTAATTTAATAGTCATGTTAATAGACATTAATCTAGGTGAATTTGTTTTCATTACTTACGACAACTACTTCTTAAGGTTTTACTATATTATTTCAATGCTCTTGTTGCTCTTGTTGTTGTTGTTGCTAGTTTTGTTTTATCTTAAACTGAAACATGAACTTATTTATTCAATTCCATATAACAAATGGTTTTTGTACGTTCATTTAATTATAATGCAAACAAATACTTATTTGAACATTATGGGCAACGCATTGTATAGTGTGTTAAATAATATTTGCTGAATCATTAGAAGATTATATTTAATACAGCAGTGCTGGTCTGCAGTATTTTGTAGCAAACTTATTGAGAGAAATATACAGAATAAAATAGTTGGTTTAATCGTATAAAGATATATCGAAAAACTTATAAAGGGACCTGTTTAAACTATAAATTCGAGCGTGTGTTTAAAGGATGCATGAGCTTGATGAAAGGTCTTAATTGACTTAAGCATACATTTAATTGGTTTTGTTTTTAGTTGTTGTCATATTAGTTGTGTTCAATAATTCCCCGTAAACACTCGGAACGAGCGAGTAAGAAGGTATTTTTCAAAAATACTTTTAAAAATGCTTAATTAAAAAAACTTTACCAGCCAAAACTTGCAAGCAAATGTATTAAGTTATTAAAAACGTACTTTAATAAGTGTATGGAATCTGCGGTGGGGGTCAAAGCCACGGAGGTCTGGGAATATACCACTTCGTGTAGAGTCTCCAGGATTTTGTGGTGGAAGGTGACAAGGTTTCTTTTTTGTCTGCAAAAGAGCGATTGTAGACTGTTAGCGGGGATGATAGCAGGAGATTGTTCGACAGCGGTTCACGCCAAAAGAGCATGACGACTGGCCAGCGATGATTGTAGATTGTATGGTGTAACGGGGAATAAAGAGACTGTTGAGCATATTCTGTTTAACTATCTAGCATTCACACGCTCCACAGCAAACTGTCGTGGGGTTTAATTTGTTTCAAAACCTGAAGAAAATGTCTGGGGTTGGTAAGGCAAGGCTTCTGGCATTTCTCAGGAGAGCGTGGAGCACCCAGGATTTCATTACATCAAATAAGTGAAACTGGTCTTGGCTGGTAAACACTAAGGACCCAAAAGGTCTATGTGGGGTTTTCAAGATCAGAAAGTGAATCCTAATCTAACCTTACCTGACCTACTTAAGTTCACTCTTTATCCTTTTGTTGGCCTTGGCTTGCTAAATAAATATTTTTCAATGTCTTAGGTTATAAGCGTGCTTCTTCCAGTTCATAAGACCATGGATTTGCAAGTCTTCATGTTTTCCCAATGGAGCCTCAGCCTTCCCGTTTTGGGCCTTTGGTGGTAAATGCCATTCAACACCTTTTTGTTTGGAGTTATTGTATTCATTAGACAGACTTAGCTCAGCCATCGCAATAACTGTGTTTGCATGGGCTTGACTACGTTCATATTACGATGTTTCTCATACAGCTCGTGGTTCGCTTGACGATTACAATCTCCGTTAACACAGATCAGGTCAACGATTTTCAGAAGGTTTTTTTTTATCTCAAAAGCATCCTGCAACGCTTTATCGGCTTTCGAAAGAACCAATATTTTATCATCTATAGAAGCACAAGTGGAATAAGCGCATTGGATAATGTGAGTTCTTCGAGAGAGAGTTTTGTTCCTGAACTGCCTGTTTATTTAAAGGAACTTCTATTTGCAATAACGGCCTTTTAATTTTTTTCGATGCTGACCTCATTACTACTGCAAGGTGAGCCAAAAGAAGTCATCTGATGTTGCGTGGCTCTCATTTACTTCTAAATGAAAAACTTCGATTCTGTTTTTTATTATGTTTATCTGAACCTTTAAAATTTTAGTGGTCAACTCGAGAAGATTATTTCGGCCAAATGGGTGCCGTCTCAGTTGATTGCTATACGGGCTCATTTTTTTTTGGCATTTTTCATCACTTCCTCGAAAACTTTGGGCGACAGATCCTCGCACTTATGTCGAATGTTGTCCTTGAGGGCTTCCAGGGCCTCGGACTTGTTCACGTAAACACGGGACTTTAAAACAACACAGCAAATAAAGTCTGGAACGGAGAAAGCAGGCAATCTTGCGGGCCAATATAAATAGCCAAAACGAGAGATGAGGCAAACCGGGAACGCCGCCTTCAAAATATCGGTTGTGGTTTGCGCCGTATGTGCCGTTGCTCTGTCCTGGTTGTACCACATATTTTTCAGTCCCATCGTGTTCAATTGCGGCAGAAAACACTTGGATAACATGGCCCTATAGCGCGCATCGTCCACTGTTGTCGTTTGACCAGTGGCGTCCTCGAAAAACAATGGCCTGATGACTCTTCCAGCGTGAACAGCTCACCATGCAGTCACTTTGAGCGGGTGTAATGGACTTTCTAGGGGAGAATGCGCTGATCTTTGACCAAAATTCAGCTTAGGGGCGACCGGCTAATGGCTAGCTACGAGGCACGGCGTCTGGTCGATGTTTCTGGTGACAGTTTGACATCCTCGCCAGCAGCGGTGACATTCTCGGCAGAACGGCTGCTCTGGGGCCAGCCACTCTTGGCAGCGTCTTCTATAGTCCCATATTTTTCAAGGTTGGTGGCCAAACTGTGAAGTATTTGAGCAGTCGGTCCAGGACGACAGGGGAATTGGCGACAGGTACTTCTTGCACTATCCTTTCGACAACATCAATGTGTTTCGCATATGCAAATAGAATTTAGTCTTTGGTGTTCACTGGGCTGGCTTCATTAACAATATTTTATCTAAAAATATGTTATAAAAGTTGCACGATTTTTTTTGTAGTGTTTCAGAGAGGTGGCTTTCTTTTTCGCTAAGGATCAAGTGTCACTCAAAGTCATTGAAACGAGAAGTTAAGGCTAGAGAAATATGAGGGTTGAAAGTACACAGAGAAAGCAGTTTGATTTGTAATAACTACAACAGAATCGAAATCAGTTGAAATGTTGTGCTTTGATGTCCAAATTTTTGGGGTAAACAAGAGAATTTAAGTTTGGGGTATACATAAACATATAAGGAGGCAACTAAAAAATTAGGATCCTATTTCCCTTCCGCACATATTTGGCCTGATTATGCCAATTTGCTTCTCCGGGATATCGCGGTTGTTTCTTTTGCAAATTGCATTAAAAGCTGTTCAGCCGTTCTTGAGTTGTAAGTAACATAAAAAATAGCTTTCTGTAAACTTCCATTAGATGCAAGCAATGAAGAAACCTCTTTGTTAACTTAATAAACTAATCATTTTGAACATTAAAATCAATTCAATTTAGGTTTTAAAATGAACATTATTTGTGCCCTAAAAATTTTTGGTACAATAAACAGAAAACAAATTTGACTTCTTTGACGTAAGTATAATTAGAAATTCATTTAAAATACAAGAGCTTATAAGGTATTAAGTATTATAAGGTATTAACTAGAAGTCCCAGAAAACTTTTCTAAAAAAATCCTTTAAGCCTTAAGGCTAAAAAATAGTCCAGTTGGGCCTATTCAAATACAATTGACTATTTTCACCCTCTTTTGATAAAAATAAAATTGCAAACATATTTCCTTTTTCTCATATCATTCATTGTTAAATTTATTGTGTCCTGGATTTAAAATAGACATTTTTAAGTAAGTGGCAGCATCTGCAAAATTTAAGGCTTTTCTTTTTACTTTATTTTTGTTAAACATTTTCTAAAATAAAAAAAAAATATAACAAAAAACAAAATGTTCTTCTAAATATATTTTAAAAAGCTAAAAAAAATTGAGTTTAATATTAAGGACCATTTGTTTTTGAAAAGGTCATTTCATATCCTTAATTAACCAGTTGGCAAACTTTGCGAGTTAATTTTAAAAAGACTTAGGTTTTTTCAAAAAAGGAGCGCCATAAATTAACTCAAGTAATTAATGTGATTAAATATGTAAGTGTGAACAAGTTGGGAAAATGAACAAAATAAAAAATGGTTTTCAAAGAATTTCTTGATGTTAAGGGTTTTGTTTGCTTAAATCAAGGCTCTGAATTCTGATTTAAATTAATTTATTGTTAAATTGATTACAACGAGTTTGTTTTTTTTATTAAATGGTAAATAAAAATTTAATAAATAGGAAAAAGTTAATAGAATTTTTAAATTAAAAATAATTTAAACAAGTGAGAGCGCTATATTCGGCTGTGCCGAATCTTATATACCCTTCACATTGGTCTTTAAATATACCCAGCCGAGTAATTTTGTACTGCAAATAATATAATAAAAAACCTTGCGCGAGTTTTAAAGCCCATAGACAAAATAACAAAATTTTAACGTTCGTATGAATAATAGAAATAGATGAAGAAGATTTGAGGTCGAAAATTTTAAAAGTTTTCGACATTATTCATATTTAAAGGTTAATAAAACTTATTAAATGTTCTAGTCCCGCTGCTCTTCTCCAACTTTTTTTCCAAAATGTATGAATTATTTGATTATTACTTTTTGTAGAATATTCGAAGTCGATAGCTGATATAGTTTTCCAGAAGAAGCGTATGGAAAATTTTATAAAAATTGTTAATTTGTATGGGAGCTACCCCTTCTTCACCCCGCATCCGAAAATTTTTTTCTTTAAAGCGTAGGCCTTGTGTTCAAATTACTTTTTGTAGAACATTTGATATGGATATCTGTTATAGTTTCCGAGATAAAGCGTATCGATTATTTCATAAAAATTGTTAATTTGTATGGGAGCTACCCCTTTTTTTGCCCCCACTCAATAAAATTTTTTTTCAAAGCGTAGGCATTCTTGCCCAATTACTTTTTGTAGAACATTTGATTTCGATATATGTTATAGTTTCCGAGATATAGCGTATCGAATATTTTATAATAATTGTCGATTTGTATGGGAGCTACCCCTTTTTTGCCCCCACTCAAAAAATTTTTTCTTTAAGGTGTAGGTCTTAGCGTACAATTATTTTTTGTAGAACATTTTAAGTCGATAGGTGTTATAGTTTACGACATATAGCGCATAAAATATTTCACCAAATTTGGGCAATTGTAGGAAAAATACCCCTTCCCCTGGTCAAATCTGAAAAAAACTTTTTATATTATTTAGGCTCCTTCTTTAGGACTATCCGTGCCAAGTTTTGTGGCAAGAGTGACTAGACTTACTGAGATATATAGGGATATATGCACGGATTTTGTCCTAAAAAAATGGGTTACTCTGGGTTTTCGCTTATATCTCGGTCAATAGTGAACCGATTTTGCTGATTTTAAATAGCGATTGTCTCCAGGATATTCCTAATAGTTTGACACCATTACCTGGTCTGTATCTTTTTATTTGACTCCGGAAACTTGATTTCAACAGACGGACAGACGGACAGACGGACATCGCTAAATCGGCTTCCCTGTCTATAAGGATCCAGAATATATATACTTTATGGGGTCGCAAATGAATAATAAAGAAATTACAAATGGAATGACAAAGTGATATATATATTCACTATGTGAAGGGTATAAAAAGACAAAGTGACTTCTAAAAAATATCATCAAAAAACAAACCAAAAAAAAAATTATACAGAATTTTCATTGAAAAAATTTAAAGGAGAATTTGTTTTTTATATAAAAATATTGGCATCGTTCCATTTCTTACAAAAGTCCTAATATAATAAAGCCCTAAATCATTTTTTTTATTGTTTTTTTTTTAACGAAATTCTGGGCATATAAAAAAGTACAAGTGAGGCCCTTTCTATATTAAGATAGTGATATTATGGGTTGCCGGATTTTAAAAACAATTTTGTTTGAAATTAATAGTAAAATTTTGTCCATTAAGGTAGAAAAGTAAAAATATTTTAGCAAAAAGGATATATGAGATGGATGCTATGATTTTGTTTGAACTGTGTGTGGTTTGTCTTTCAAGGTAAATTAAAGCCCCTTGCCATTTTGGTTTATCTATTGCTTTAGTACAGCGAAAACCAATTGCGGAAAAAGCGATATCCTTGTTTTGGTCTAAATTAAAATTTAAATTTTTGACACTTTGATAATACGAAAAATTTTTGTCAACCTACGAAAGAGGTTTACTTAAAGACAGTTATTCAAATCCCTTTTCAGTTTTGATCAAGATTTTCATACCCTTCACTTAGTGATAAGGGCGTCATTCTATTTAAAGTTTTTCGTATCCTTTTGTGATCCCATTAAGTTTTTATATTCCCGTCTGTATGCCTGTTGAAATCAAGTTTTCGGAGTCAATTTAGGTACTAAGAACCAGATATTGTTGTCAAATTATCAGAAATATCTCTGCAAGGATTGATATTTTATTTTAGCAAGAACGTTTAACTTTAGACCAAGAAATGGGCAAAATACTACAAATACCCATTTTTTTAAAAGAAAAAAAAACTAAGCGGGACAATTTTGGCAATGCCACGGAAATTTTGATATAGAGAATATCGAAGGCTCCCAAAACTATGCTCCATAGTTTTTACTATCAGAAATATATAAAATTTTTAAGGATATATCGGAGCATTGACTTGGGAACCCATGCTCGGATTTTGCTAAAATATTTTTGTTCAATAAAACATTTTTTTTTCACATTTTCATTATTGAATCTTCGCCTTTGGCGAACTAGCAATAAGTATATAATAAGTCTAGCCATTGCTAGACTAAAATTTAAGTTCCCATAATAAAATTAATTAATTCAGTAGTTTCATCTAAGTGCAATAGTATCCCTTCTTTTCAGATGAGTGTGTCCGCTATGTTGAAAAATGTTTTGAGTGAGCGAATTTGGATGTGTTTCCAGCTCGTTTAAATACTTGTTCACATAGTTCAGGATTTCACATATAACTAGTGGAACTTGCAGATCCTTATGGATGTTGCTGTTTTTAATATACCAAGGAGCACCAGGTGTCATTCTTAGGATTTTGTTTTGATGACGTTGTATTTTTTCTATATTAGAGGCGGAAGCAGTGCCCCATAATTGTATACCGTAGCACCAAATTGGTTTTAAAATTGAGTTGTCAAGTAAAAGTTTACAATTAAGACGTAGCACAGAGTTTCTACCGATTAGCCAGTGGATTTGGGCAGCTTTAAGTTTCATCTGTGTCAACTTTGCATCTATATGTGACTTCCATGTGAGGCGGCGATCCAGGTGAATGCCAAGATATTTCGTCTTAATTCGTTGAGGCACCGTATGGTTGTTAATAAGAATTGGGGGCACGTTTCCTTGCGTAAAGTAAAAGTAACGTGGAAGCATTTTTGTTCATTTATTTTAATACCCCATAACTTTGCCCATTTTTCTACTTGGGATACGTGATGTTGAAGTTGTTTTGAGGTCTCTTTAGGGTCTTTATGATTACTGAAAAAGGCGGTATCATCAGCAAATGTCTACGTATGAGTAAGATTGTCTGTGGTATTTCTGCTGTGTGTAGCAAGTACAGAATTGGACCTAGTATACTCCCTTGAGGTACACCAGCCCCTTTTGGTTGAGAAGAACTTATTTGGTTTCCTTCTTTAATCATAAATTGTCGGCCGGTTATGTATTTTTCTAGTAGGTTAAAAATATTAGATGGAAGGTTGAGCTTTAATTTGTTTAACAGGCCTTCAAGCCATACTTTGTCGAACGCTTGAGAGACATCTATGAAGAGCGTGGAGCAGTACCAATCGGTGGGTTTGTTCGATGGTACTTTGTTGATTTCTAAATCCAAATTGGTGATCTGGAATACAGTGGTTTTCATTCAGGATCGGAGTCAGCTTGTTTTTAAGCAATTTCTTGAACAATTTGGACAGACTTATAGGCCTGTATGACTCCAAATTCGAGGGATCATTTCCCGGTTTAGGAACTATCTTTACCAGGGCAACTTTTCATACTGGCGGGAAATGTTCGTGCCGTAATATGGCGTTAAAAATAAAAAAAAATTCTTTTTGCTGTGCAAGGCAGCTCTAAAAGCATTTTGTTACTAATTTCATCAAAGCCAGGAGCTTTTGAAGCACTTATATTGTTGGTAGCCTCTACAACGTCCTTAGAACATCGTTAGTTGTTTTCATCGCGAAAAGGTATCCGACTACGCCAAGTACTTAGCTCTCGTAGCCGCCCGAATAGCTTGCCATTGACGTTCTCTCAATCCGAACGTCGGAAAAACACAAGTTTCTTTTTCGACCTACAGATCCTTCGTTTTTTCTTAGGCTGATAGCTCTTTCGCTTCGGTTTCAGGCGAAAACTTTTTCGCTTTGGTTTGGCCGACTGCTTTTTCGTTTAGGTTTCGACCGATTGCCCTATTGCTCTGGCTTCTGCCGATCGCTCTTTCACTTTGAATTGGGCAGGTTGCTTCGCTTGCTCAAAGGGAAAGCTGTTAGTACCAGGAAAAACACATCTTTTAATTTGCCTGGTTGCTCTTTTACATCAGCTTCAGCCAATCGATTTTTCGATTCGGTTTCGACCAATTGCTTCTTTGACTTGGCTTCAACGGAATCCTTTTTTGCTTCGGTTTTTGGCAGACTATGCTTTTGCTTTGGTTTCATCCGATTAATTACTTTGTCTTCAGCCGACTGATCCTTCGCTTCAGTTTCGGCCCATTGCCCTTTCACATTGAATTCGGCCAGATGCCTTGCTCGCTTCAATTGAACATTGGTAGTACCAGGAATATCACGTCTTTCATTGCGTTTCAGCCAATTGCTTTTTCGATTCGGTTTCGACCAATTGCTTCTTTGACTTGGCTAAGGCGGAATGCTTTTTTGCTTCGATTTCGGCAGACTACGCTTTTGCTTTGGTTTCGGCCAAGTAATCGTTTTGTCTCCGGCCGATTGCTGTTCGTCTTCTGTTTCGGCTCATTGCCCTTTCGTTTGGATTTCGGCCGCTTATTCCTTAGCTTAGATTTTGGCCGACTGCGCTTTTGGTTTGGTTGATTTATCTTTCGTTTTGTTTCCGGATGAATGCTATTTATCTTCGATTTGTTCCAATTGCTTTTTCGCTTCGTTTTCCGCGGGCTGCATCAGCAGTTATCATTAGTGCTGCGCTAGTAGTTACTGTTAGTAGTCAAAGCTTCGATGATTAAGCACCTAAAAATCGTTTACTTTTTTAATTACTAGACTACAGGAAAGAGAATTGTACGTATTTAAATAAAAATAGTTTTTGGATAAATTTTATTACCCGTCAATGCTCAACGATGCAAGCCGCCAGCACCCAAAGCACACCACCGCCTTACACATGAACACCGTTACCAGTAACTCGACTGAGGCCACTCAAGCAGCGGGCATAATTTGCGAGGCAGCAAATCAAATCTAGCGCGGCACCCCACAATCAGAAAGCGGATTAATCTGCTAAGTTAATTCAGTCGAAGATTAAAACTTTATTTCAAAAATAGTATAATTTTTTTCTACATATTTCAGTAATAAGCCAAATTTTGTCAATCTACGTAAATTTTTTTACTAAAAATGATTTGGTTATCTTTCACCGATTCTGTCTAAAATTTGTTTTTCATCCATTTAGATTTGTTTTAGTTCTATTTTTAGTTCTGTTAATCTACGCCTGTTTTTTACTTAAAATTATAGATAAGAGGTACCCAAATTCTTGCTGCGACTTTTAATTTTATTTACTTTTATTATAATAACTTTTTGTTAAAAATTTTTATATGGACGAAATCACACCTTTTGCTTGAATTTTTTCCTTTTTGGCATCATCCTTAAATTTTTTTATATAAGACAACGCTTTTCATTTTTGTTCCATATTCCTCAAGGACAGAGTTTTCTTTCTAAAGGATATAAAAGAGATAATAAAGCCAGAAAGCTAAGGCGAAATATATTTAACATAAAAATTTTCTTATCAATATTTAGATGCGTCAATAAAAATTTGTTTGTTTGAGTAATATAAACCTAGAATTAGACCCTTATAAAAGGAAAAAACAATAGAGAGATTTAAAAACCCAAATTTTAAATACAAACAAAACAATAAAAATAAGCCCTTGTGAGTCTTAACATAGGTTTTAATAGAGACATTGTAAGGTGTTATCACCATCATTTGAATAGTAATAAAAGTTGAAACCTTAATGACTTTCTTGTTACTTCTTGCCACTAGTTTTACCTTTCAAACGTCACAACAAATTATACACCTTAAATGGCGAAAAGGTAAAGTAAAATACACATGATTAAGGGTGAACTAAAGTTTCCAAAAGTAATTTAATGTTAGTTTTCCTAAACTAAAAGTTCTTTTGTGTTTTCCATAGCATTTAAGCAAAAGTTAGAAATAAGACACTAATAAACCTCAACAGAGTGATAAGCATAAAATTATTTTAATGATATATTTTATTGATAGAAACCTTTTTTGTTTTTGAATTTCTCAAAGTAGAATCAGAGCTTAATAAGCAAAAAGGATTTTATTTGGTTGTAGAAAAACTTTTACTAGTGTTTTTATTAATTTTTATAAAAATAGGGTTTCCCAATGTAATAAAGATTTCTGGCAAAGCATAGTAAATGTTTTGTAGGTTCTACTTAAGACCCTGCGGCCAAATAGCTGCATTCGAATCGAATCGAAATTAAAAAAAAATTCTTCTGTATTAAAAGCATTGACAATTCGATCGATCGAGTAAATGTCGATTCGAATCGAATTCGACGTTTCGGCTCCTGGTTCTAATCATAAATTCGTAAGAAAACAATAAATTTTTAATGACTGATTATTACACCTTTCACATAAGTGATAAGGGTATACACAAATTTGTCATTCCGTTTGTAGTTTCTTTAGTAATCATCTGCGAACCCATAAAGTGTATTTAATAGGGAGTTGATTTAGCGATGCCCATCTGTCCGTGTTATGGTTGAAATCAATTTTTTGAAACCCCGCGATGTTGTATAGATCCGTCAGTGCCATCAAAGTAAAAAAAAAAAAAATTTAGGAAAAACATTGCAATTGTAATCCAACAAAATTGTCCTATAATTGACAAAGATAAAAGCCAGAAACCACGACTAATTCGGTTTATTTTTCTACAATTTGTGCATAATAACCTCTACATATGCCCTGGAGATGCCCCTACACGGGTATAATATAAGACCGACTCCCAATAATTTTTTGTCATAAAAATTTTTGTTGAATATACTTATACCCTATCTTCGCTCCCTAACAGGGTTGCCGTACAAAATCTAATTTTAAAATTTTTCTTTCTTAATCGCTCCCACAGCTTCCGGAATGCTCCTACAAAGCTCAAATGTAAGACTGACTGCAATAAATTTTTTTCCCAAACACTTTTTTTAAAACACACTTACCCCTCTCTCAAACCTCTAACAGGGTTGCCCTACAAAATTTAAAAAAATAAGGGTAAAAACCCCTAAAACTTCCCCGGAATCGCGCTCCCAAACATATTCCTCCCAAACATATTCCTAGAACATACTTACTCCTATCTCTATCGCCTAAGACGGTTGCCATACAAAGTTTGAAAAAATAGGGCGAAATCCCACACGTTGTGGGGGGTATATAAGATGTGACATAGACGAATATGGCTCCCTTACTATTCATATCATATCTTGCGATCATATTTTTAAAATTTTAATTGCGTAAATAAAATTATTTTAAACATGCGTCTGGGTCATTTGCAATCTATCGGTATAATAGCTTTACCCGTCGCGCTTTGCTGGATCCGATTCTGTTATTTATAAAACTTTAGTGTCATATTAGAAGACTTTTCTCTTTTTAAGTAGAACCGTAAAAAAGAAGCCATCTTGAATGTTACTTTTCTTGATAATTTTGCTTTGATTTCTTTGGGCTCAAGTTCGACCCTCACGAAATTCTTAATTTTTGCAAATGAAAAAATTACCTTTTTTCACTTAATTAGCGTTAGTTGTTTAGAGAGAAAAAATGTTTATTAAAACAGATAATTTTTACCGATACTGGCCCAGTAAAGTGCATTCTCGAAAACAGCTACGATTTTCATCCTCAGTACCCTTTGATCGGTTGTAAGCTAATTAGTTGTAAGCATCAGCTATTTAAACCAATGGCCTGTGTACCAGCACGAAGTTTTCTCCCGTTTTAAACTAATTACGCCAAATCTGTTTTACTTTTTTATTATAATACCAACGCCATCTAGTGATGTAGTGCTTTAACCATCTGTCAGATTGGTGTTGAAAGTATACCATATTATATATAAAATTTTTAAATTGTTATCACCGTGTCGTGTGTGTTTTATGCGTTATTTTTTATTTATTTACAGTTGAACGATTTGTTTTAAGACAATTTTATAAGGCTTAAGTTCGATCCTCACTAAATTTTTAATTTTTGCAAAGAAAGAAACTATTTTTTTCACTTTATTTGCGTTAGTCGATGTCGCAGCCGTCTTTAAATTGATTGTTTAATTTTAATAGGCATAGCACTGCCCAATTTTGTAAATAAAAATTTGTGAACCAATGGGTCTCAAAAAAATTAATATAAAATAAACGCATTTACATTTATGGGCGTGGCATTGCACATTTTTACAAGAAAAGTTTTGACGTTAGATCCCTTATACATGCGTTTAAAGTTTCTTAAAAATCGGTGGAGGGGAGGAATCATAATGAAAAAATAAATTTTTTTGAAAAGACACAATAATGCGTACAGAATTTAATAATAATCGGTGCGGTAAAAGTGCCTTCATTTAGATTCAAATTTTTATAGGTGTCGCACAGACTACTACATTGGCTTCAGCACTTCGGTGCTAGTGGCACTTTATACGTGGAAAACGTCTGGAAAAATTACCAAAGAAGAAGTATCAATACGAAAAATGTAATTTTTGTGGGCGTGGTACACCCAACTTGAAATCCTTATAAACTTGGACTTTCAAAGTCTTACAAAGACATACAAAATTCCCAAAACCTTTTTAATAGAAGCACCAGTATAAAGAGTACAATTTTCACTAGAGTGGCTCCGTAAATCTTCGGGCCTTTAAAATTTTAAGCTAAGAGGCCATTTATGTACTTACAAAGTTCCAAAAAATCCGGTACCGAAGGGCTACTTTTATTGAGGTTTTATATTTAAGGATCTTGCACCGCCTCTTCAATTGCTTATTGAGTTTTAGGTAACGTTTTTAAAATTTCAAAAAACGCGGAGCGGCAAAACTAAATTCATTAAGTTTAAAATTTTTGTAGGTGTGTTACCGCCCATTTTATTGCATGAGATTTTGTAGAGAGTTAAATTTTTGTTGGCGTGGCACCGCCCATCTTTTGCCTTAAAAATTTTGAGCTTAGTGGGAGTTAATTTACTTAAAAAGCTTTGTTCAAGTTGGTACAGAAGGGCTCCCTGTATTAAGGTTTTATTGAGTTTAACGTTAGAGGTCTTATTTAGGTTTTTTAAAAATTTCATAAAATTCGGAGCAGAAAATTTGACTGCATCAAGTTTAAAATTTTTGTAGGCGTGTTACCGGCCATTTTATATCATTTATTTCATGAAAATTTTCCCATTGCTGGCGTTATATATGAGTATATTCTTTGAAAAAATTGGTCGTTATAGAAATACCAATTCAAAGACTTAAGCTTTTGTGGGCATGGTACCACCCTCTTGTATTTTTTTCAGAAAAGCTTACGAAGTTTTATGAAAATGGGTTCAGTAGGTGCATCTGTATGGAAATTTAAATTTTTTTGAACGTTGTCCTGCCTACTGCTTTTGCTTCGCAATGTCGGCGTTAGAACTTTTTTTATTTCGGGTCGTGGCCCCGCCTTCGTTTTTTTTTTTATTTTAACATTGAAGACCTTATATATGTATGTGTACAAAGTTTCATCGTAGTCCGCGCAAGAGAAATGATTGTATTTGTATTTTAGTCGATGAAGTAGAACCCCAGTATTTAGATTTTAAATGTTTTTAAAAGGAATCTAAGTCAAATACTACGAAAATTGTCGCAGTTGCTTAGGCGTGATTGCGTGACAAAGAAACAAACTTACACTTTATTTTTTTTAATTTATAAAACTATAGGGATTGCAAAAAGGGCTTTGAAGAGAAGAAGAAGAGTTTTTTTTTATATTTTATTTCTATTTTATATATACTTAAAATTTATGACTTAAAAATTTAATTTTTCGTACGTATCGTAGCTGAACCAAGAATTTCCCGCACTGCAGCACAGGCGCGCTACCTCTAGGCTACCGAAACACTTTGTTTATATTTAAAGTGATATATTTAAACAACAAGTTTTTTTCTGCTTGATTTGTTAAATCAATCTGAATAGGCTTGATTTAAAAAACCCTAAGTATGGATCGTACTTAAAAATTTCAAGAAAGATTTTGATTAAATTCAAGAAAAAAATTCCTGATTTTAGAAAGTGGTTTTTCTTTCTGTGTAGAACAAATATTTAAGACTGTATGCAGTTTTGGCAAATGGTGTCGTTCAACCAGCACGGCATACTTACTTTCACCCACTTTGGAAATTATTTTTTTTTAGTTTATTTTTATATATTCCTAGTTAAAGTCAAATATCGAGATATAACATTTGACCTTCAATTTTTTTAAAGTTTCTTTTTCTGTTAATAATTTAAAAACTAATTTCGTTATATGCCTAATGAGTTCCCAAATGAAAAAACATTAGCTGAATTTTACTTGACAAATTTGTTTTGACATTATTTTTAAAAAGTTTAAACATTTAGTTAAAAAAGTTGTTTTGCCAAGTTATTTATAAACGTAAGCGTGTGGCTATAAAGAAAAACACAAAATGAAAACAACAAACCCATACAAACACAAATCCAAAAAGGATAATTCATAAATCAACATCTGAGTCATGTACACTTCATGATGACGACAATTTTATTGTTAAAGAAGAAAAACAAAAACAATTTTATTCAAATGGATGTTTAAGACAAGTTAAAGAATTTTATGAAATGCCATATAATTTATACATAAAAATGTAGTTCATTACATGCGAACAATTTTAATGAGAAAAAAGTGGAAGGGAGGAGGTGTAGAAGAAGAATGAAAAAAAAATATTAAAATAAAGAAAAATGTATAATGAAATTGTTGTTAACAATTTTATTCGTTTTAATTACATTTCTTTCAGTCACATTAATGGCGTTTTATGTGTGGGTGTATGTGTAGATTTGTTAATGGTTATTTGTGTGGGTGTGTGTGTGTTTTGTGTCAATGTATTATAACTTAAACAAATACAAACACAGCATCAAATGTATAAACAAACAGATTTTATTTCAAAATAAATATTTTTTTTAGATAAAAAGTGATGTTTGTTTGTTAATTAAACGAAATTTTAGTTCCATATTGTAAACAAGAATGATACATATGTACATATGTATGTGCTCGCAAGTTAAATAAAAATATAAATTATCAAAATCAAAAAAAAAATATGTAAAAAAAAATTTTCTGTTTTGTTTTAAATGCGCATTTTTTTAATTGAGAGAGAGTCATTGAGAGTCATGTAATTTACATTAAAATTATTTTACCCCAAATAAACAACCAAACAGACAAATATACTAGAGTTGCAACGAGCACAAGCATGCACAAACATGAAAACTCTTTAAATTAGCAAAACGTAAAAGTGCAATAGAGAACTAAAAGAAATATAATAAAAAGGATATGCAAATGACCAATTTACAAAAGCAATTAATTATGAAGACATTGCAGTAATTTAAAAGTTTACAAAGACATTTCTAGAGCTTTAAAGGACAATATTATATATGTTTGTGTGTGTCTTGGACTAACTAGTACCAAATCTTCTTAATTAAAACTTTTCCTTAAGTGCCAGACTAACTATAGAAGTTATATTTGTAGACTAAACGCACACGTTGCATACTTAATCAAAAACGGTTTCAACTCACAAGAAACTTATTTGTGCCAAATTTCATTAAAATAGCTTTAAAATTGCTTTGATAGTAAGAGTACATGGACACCCAGCCGGGCGATGGGACATTTTAAAAACGACTTAGAAAAAAGATTTTTAGTCAATCAGTATACTTGAAGGTGGGTCTCAGTATATGATTTAGGGTGTTACAAACATCTGCACGAACGATCAATACCCCTATCACTAATGGATGGGGTGTGAAATCAAAAAATTAGAAGAGTTGTGGAAATTTTTTGTTTTGACTTTGCAATACTCCATATATTCAGATGACGGTATTTACGTTTATCATATACTTGTAGGCATTTATTTTGATACGAACACTTGCATGATTAATGGACAAACTTAATTTTAACAAAAAAAAAAAAAAAAAAAAAAAAATTAAGCTCAAAACTATAAATCCCCAAAAAAAAAAATTTAACACAAAAATATTTATTGGGATTTTATTACCATCGCCTACATAAGTATGTATGTATGTCTGCTTGTTTACATGTCGTAATAAATACAATATATTGCATCCCGGCCATTACATTTATTATCGCCACTTAAAAATTTTGATAAAAGAGTTTTTTATTGCATGTTAAAATTTTGTTAGTATTTTGTTTTAAATTTTCAATATTTCGATATACGAGGGCTGCATTTTATATTTCGGGACTAGAGAACAAAAACAAATTTAAAATACCAAAAATCACTTTGTTTTCAAAATATTCCCCATATGATCTATACACTTTTGCATGCGTTCGAATCAACTGTCGAAGTGCTTTTGCCACTCTGATTGACAAACATGCATTCTGAATACAGCAACCTCTTCTTCAGGTGTCGAAAAACGTTGACCAATACGATATAGTAGACGTGTTTAGAAGCACCGCGATAGTATTTTTTGAGTATTTCTTTCGAGCAATCGACACGAGCCTTTTTTTGAGCGATTGACAAATTGTGTGGGATCCAACGCTAAAAAATTTTTTTGGCAGTTAAATGTTTATGCAAAATTGAACGTATGCTGCTCCCACTTATGCCTAAGGTTGTTTCAATCTCACAATAAGTCACATGACGATCTTGCAATATCAGTTCACGCACAGCATGAATGGTTTTCGGAACAACAATTGATTTTGGAAGATCTTCACGAAATTCGTCTTGGAGTGAACTACAACCACGATTGAATTCACCATATCATCGATAAACACTGGTCTTTGATGCATTGCTGCTGTTAACTCAGCAGTTGTAAAAAACAATCATACAAAAATGTTCATGAATTCATTTCATTTTTGGGTCGAGTTTTATCTTGTAAGTTATTGTAAACACCACAAATAGCGCTTGTATGTCAAAACGTTCTGAGTACGCATAACCTAAAAAATGTCAAATTTTATGAAAGAGCTGTCAGTTGTCAGATTGCAGCACTAGTATTGCCAAATCCCGAAACATAAAAGGCAACCTCGTATCTCAAAAATTCATTCATATGTTAACATTAATGGATTACAAGAGCCTTTTACCAAAACTTGACAAAAGCCAAATCATTTATTTTGTAAAATTTTTGTAAAAAAGTTTTAAGACATTTTATTTTTTAACAAATTTGTTTGAACATTTTACCGAATTTTTTAAATTTTTATACAATTTTATCACACTTCAGTCTGTTCTGTAAAAGAAACTTTAAGGTATTAAAGGACTTTGAATGTATAAAAAAGGAATTAAAGTTTCTTTTCTATAGAATACATATCTTTACTCCCAAGAATCCCTATATTCCTATGTGTGTTATGAAACTAAGGTGTAAATTTGTTTATTTGTCAAGCAATCACCCCTCAAAGACTTGGCAGATTTTTATAAAATTGTAACATAAGCACTCCAAAGCATGAAGTGTGCCACAGGCTTCAGGGTTTTAAAAGAAGAGGTGCCACGCCCGCTTTTGCAACGAAAAATTCTTTATATAAGCATTTTTATTGCCCTGACTATTTTTAAGACTTAAAACATATAAATTAAGCCTGTATCGGCAAATTTTTAAGAAAAGAAGTAAGCGGGCCACGCCCACAAAAACTAAAATATCAATTCAGATGTTTGTACCGATTTTTATGAAACTTTGCATAAAGATATTCGCACAATCAAAATTTTGTTTGAAAAAAGGGCGATGCCACGCCAAAAATTTTAACTTTCAACGTAAGCTTTTCGTTTGTACATATATCCTTTTTGAAACTTTGTTCACATATGCAGAGCCTTTGAGGTTAAAATTTTTAACGCACGTAAGGTACGTAAGGTCTGGTGAAAAAAATCAAATCTACGTATAGCCACTACAACTGCACTAATTATATAAGAGACTTGGTATGGACATGTGGAAATATCCTTAGGTTATACAGTAGACGGTGCCACGCCCACCAAATTTTTAAATAGAATACAAGTACTTATACCTTATCAACTTTATGAAATTTTAAATGTGTACGCTCAGAATTTTTAAGGGGAAAAAGTGAGCGGCGCCACGCTTTCAAAAATCAGTTTTTACTGGTCTTTGTTCTTTTGCAGATTTTTTAAACTTTGTGCTATAATGCCAAAATTATCAAGGCAATAAAGTAAGTGGTACCACGCCCACAAACATCTCCCATGGAAAAATTTTTATGATAACTTGAATTTTTTGAGCTAAAGAAATTCAAATTTTTTTTTAAGGCGGTAGTTAAGTAAGTAGTATTTGAGCAGCCTGGAAACATTTTTTTTAAATAAATTTAAGTAATTGTTGAATATCTTTTTTTGGGCATTTTTAATTAAACTATATACTTACATCTATTGGACAATTGATTTATGGTCTTAAGTGGAGTAAAAATTTTTAATATACGACTTAAATTTTATTAGAAGTAGGGTCCGTTCCAGCAAAGCGGGCCGGGTGCAGCTCTGGAAAAATATTTTTTTGAGGGATTTAAAGTTAGATATCGTTTACACATGGATCATCTGTAGATATTTTTGTGACACCTTGAATAACAACTAACTGCTAATTTTCAAACTTAGTAGTTAAACAAAACTTGGGTAATTTAGAATGATTGCCAAACCTTGGGGGACAGGGCTGATTGCGCGATCTTATGACTTATGTTGACCAGGCTGGACATGATGAGCACTAACCTGCTACTCAAGGAAAGCAGGGGGTTCTTAGGTGCATCATTGGGACTCACACAGGGCACTGCGGTGTGAGATATAGGACGAACAAATTAGACAGGAACTCTCCAGATTTCTGCAGGGTATGCGGAGACGAGGAGGAGATGGAGACGGTAGAACACCTTATCTGCCACTGCCCTAGGCTGCAGATCTGCCAACAGAGGTGGTTGGGAGGGCGCTTCTTTGATGGACTTGGTGAGGTCTCTGGCTGTAGGCTGGAGAAAATCATAGGATCCATCAAAAGGATTAGGTGGCTGGGTAGATAGGAGTTCAGCGCCCATGATTACTGACTTTCTTTGACTTCTTGAGGACAGCATTTTTGCTCTCTTTTCTCATTTCTATACTGCCTTATATATAAAATTCCTGTCTTTCCTATTTTTCTTTTTGACCTTTTGAAGGAATTCACAATGGGCCTAAGGGCCTCTGGATGGAGTTGGTGAATTACACTAGCCACTAGCCACTAGCCTTCGCAACCTGGCCTTATTGAATAAATCAGTAAAATGACCAAAGTTTTTTGGTCTCAGCACAGCACTATTTATGGGAACTTTTGCTTTTCTTGTTCAATATAAAAAGTGCAGCAGAAGCGCAATGATGATTTGCCAAAGCTCAGGTTTTATCGACCTCAATGTGCAGATGATATTTTGATCTATTCTGAAGTAGCGATATTGAAATACACTTATCGATTAAAACTGATCTCACAAGATTCTGAAAAAGTTATTCACTTCTGATATTTGTTGCTTAAATATAAGACTCAGAGACTCTATCCATCAAATGGTGTTTGATTTAATTAATTTAGCCCTGCCCACCACATGTTTTATCTCTGAAAGCTTTTGTATGGAATTATTTTCGGGCTTATTAGAAAATATTCAAGGCCTTTGAATATTATTAGTATAAGATAAAAACGTGTTTTTATCTCTATTTGTTCTTTTGTTAAAAAAACCAAGCTTAGTTTACACCACACATATAAAAAAATTTAATTAACCTTGAAATAACTTCTCAGTTGCCTCACCTAAAATGGTATTTTGCATATTTGCTGTTTAAAATGTATATAAATATATATAATTTTGTTTTACATAACAAAAAAAAAAAAAAAGAAAACAAAACATGCGATAGCAGCGACAAAATTCCTCTCTAAAATATTTCAATATAAAAAGTGAAAAATTGCCAGGAAAACACCCAACAATAACACTTCGTTAAAAATCTCATGGTGGGTTAGAGATGCAATATAAAATGACACGTTCCACACGAACATAAATAAAATGGCTACGCTAAATTACATACATACACACATACATATAAATGCATTCGGCTTGATATTTTTTCAAGTATTTATATAAATATCTGCATGTATATGTATTTATGTATTTTTGTTTGTACTTGCCTCCCAATTTTTTCACTCAGCATTGCTGGGTGCAAATAAATGGTTGGTTGGATACATGGCCTAGCTGTTTAACTGTCTATGTAAATGGCTAACAGGCAAAATACTAACTTATTCAAATTTAAAAAAGAACAACAACAAAACAGCAGTAGAAGAGTGACAAAAAAAACTGAAAAAATGTAAAAGAAGGGGGTAAAACAAAAAAACAATTTAAATAACAGCATGCTGCACTGATGCATGGTGCTGAGGCAATAAAATATAGGATTACGGCAAAGCTAGAGCCTGATACAGGGATATTTCTATGAGAAATATTCCTGGAAAAAAGGATACGTGCTTGATTTGACCAAAGTATTGCAAAGAACGGTATCAATGAAACTGAATATTTTTTTTATTATTTGACTAAAAAACTTAGGTTAGCAATCCCACATGTATGTATTAAATCGTATAGACTTTGGACAAAATACAGGTTGTCTAGTGAGAAATTTATGTTTTCAAACTTAAATAAAAAAACGTGATAGCTGACAAAAAGTTAAATATAGAGCATAAACCGTTAGTATGGAAATGCGGATTTAATTTTTAAAAAAAAATGTCATCCAGATGTCTTCCGCAGAGATGAACGCACTGGCCAAAACGGAGCCTTGTGCTCTGCGCCACTCGCTGCAGTAAAATTGGTTCACTTGAGCTAATTTCTCGACGAATATTTTCCTCTTAAGCCACGAGAGATTAAAGACTGTGATTATAAACCTTCACCTTAAGGTAGACCCACACAAAAAATCAATGGGTGTTAGATGGACCAACTTCGGTCGCCATGGGATGTCCCCAAAGCGACTGATCAGTTTTTGGGGGAAATTTTCCCAAAGCAAATGCGTCAAAGCTCTGGCTGTATGTGCAGTCCCCCCATTCATACTGAAACCACGTGCGTGAAGAGTACAATAGATAAGCTCGCAGGCTTGGCAAAAATAGTTCCGTAGCCATGCGCCGATAGTTTTAACCTTTGACATTCGTCGCCTGACCTCGAGAATTTTCAAAAAAAAAAGTCGAATTATCTCATGCATGGATTTGGCACACCAAACAGTTACCCTGGGGCAATGCAATGACTTTTGATATTTCAATCGAGGATTGCAGGTTCTTGGAGACCCGTAACGACAGCTCTGCTTGTTGACGTGGCCGTTTTAGTGAAAATGATCATCGTCGCTCCAAAAAATGGGATTTACAGTGCGAAAACGCTCCAACAGTGTTTTGAAAAAGTTTTGGCGTCAATTAAAAGGATTTAACTGTAGATAATTTTTAAAAATTTTATAAATAGCTGCTCTTGGAAGTCCTAGTGAGGCTGTTTTTTCTCCGTACTGAAAGTTGCGGAGTTTCACGGAAGCTGCTGCTTTCAACCAGTTCAATGTTTTCGGGAGTTCTTGAAGGTCGACTGCGCCCTGGGCGTAGGACATTCATAGGCAGAGCAGTTGCGCGAAATCTCTTCACCCACAATCGAATTAAATTTACACTTGGTCTATCACATATTCGCCGAATAGCTTACTTTGAACAAAATTGTCTACGAGCAATTACGTTAAAATCATTACTCTTAAAAAATGTTTCGAAAGCAAACGCGTGATGCTCACTCGACCATGACGACACCGTGACTTACAAGTCCGCACAATCGATAATTCTAACGGCGCCACCCTTCCTCTGCACCGCTTATTACTTTTTGAAATATCCATATTTAAATATATAAATTTGCCACCAGGCAGCCTGTACAAGAAGCGTTGCTGCTGTAGTGCCTTGTATTCAGGAAGTCCCAAACGAATTTCTAAACGATTTGCTATCGTTACTAAAGTCTAAAAACATCGCTACGTTTAGGATCTTTTGTGTATCCTAGAAGCCTAATCAGGCTATTGCTGGCAAAAAAATGTAACCTGTCGTTAAAACCAACCATTCGACGCTTCGACTGTCTTCATCTTGCAATTATTTCTTAATGGTGAGAGAATTCTGCTTAAAGACAGAAAACAATTCCTCCTCCTGAACATCTAGCTTGGGCACCTTAGAAAAGTTGTAGCCCATTAAGGTTTTGCTGAGAGTTTTTTTTAGCTTAACAGCTACTCATCCCTTGCCAATACATCCCTTATGGCCACGTTTCAAGCTTATTATGAATACCGAGTTTATTTTGGAATATAACACAGCTCAGTGCTACTTGGGTATCCGACTTTGTGCAATCTTGATCCCTTAACCCTTCTCCATAAGCACTATGCGCCGCCTTAAGGAAAATCAAGTGTAGGTATATCCATTGCAATGCCCCTTAAGTTGTTTAATTGAAAGATTTCTACTTCTCGTCTCCTGCTCGAATCCGTCCATAAATCAAATTGAGTATCTTTTTGCTATTAAGTTTGATTTGCTAATATAAATATAGGAAGAATAGACCATCAGGCTTCTTTGCAAAGCAAGGAAAGATTGTATCGTACCTGCAGTTCTGATATATGGCATTTTACAAGTAGATTAAAAATCATCAAATATTCCACCAAGTCTCGGGCTTAGTTCTCAAAGCATTAGTTAGTCTAAATGTGTTACTATACGGCTTCCTTTTTACATAAAAATCGACAGACATGACGTCTATAGCATGTAGGGACCAGTACTGCTAGTACCTGTAATAGCGACGCTTACAAAACGATGATATATTCCCTCTTTGTAATGTGTATTTTTTTCTATTAAGAAAATTTTAACGACACGCCCAATTTAGATTAGGTTAGGTAAAGTTTCGTAGGTTGTGGAAGAAGGAATTTGTCACCCTTACCTAAAAGCACGTAGGCCTCTTGCCAATACCTTTAAAAATTAGAAGAAAAAGGAAGAAACTGTAAGTAGAATAATAAAAAAAAAATTCTGTTAACAGAGGGATAAATAGAAGACATTCCTCTGATTTGCTATGATTTACTAGAGAGTTGTATCAAATTCCCCACGAAGTTTTTTGCAGGAGCGTTTTCCAGTCATTTTAGCTGGCAGATCTACAGGCGTGTACTGCAGCAGACATGGGATTTCACTGTTTCAATTTCCTCCTCATATTCATTAAGCCTAGAAGGGTATGGAATTAATTGATCATATGTCTTACATCGCAGTACCTCGAAAAAGTATCAATTCTATTCCTCAGATCCTTAATGGTCTCGTTAAGAAGCAAAATAATAACCGTGATATGTCTGCTTGAAAAAGCATCTTAAAAAAACGCATCTCTTGAGAGCACTTAGTTACAAACTAAGACCATTGCGAAGCATTAGAATTTTATATTAGTTGACATATGGTTATTATTTAAAGTAAACCAAAAGCTATAACCTTAATGCCCATAAGTCAACACCCTTTAGTCATTCGTTATTCATGCCACTGTTCAACAGCCACAGCATTTCAGTAAACAGTCTGTAGTGGCTTATTTAACTTTTATACCCAGCTGCACATTGAGGACATGAATATCACTTGCAACATAAAAACCAAACCCATTTCTTGATTCATGGGTTGTCCCCCTCTTTTTTCCAAGAGACTTAAGGCCGTTAGGAGCGCTTCATAAGATTATTTGTTTAGTTGTGCCTTTCAATTTGTAGTCCTTTTTTGTTTCAGAATGTGTGTATATGGGAAAGCATATATTTGCATGAAAAAAAAGGACAGGCTTAGAGCTAAGTTTGTAAAAAATATGTATAAGTGTGTGTATATATATTTTTGGGATTTTACTGTTTTCTTTTTTTTACACACAAAAAATAAACCAAGTAATCTTCACTTAAATCAAGCCGTGGCAGTGTAAGAAGTACGCTGAGTGTGGATTTTCTTAAGCGGAGTTGCTTAAACCAAGTACAGTTTTTTTACCCTTTAAGGAAGTGAAAAGGGTATATGTCAGTTTGCCATTCTATTTGTAATATCTTTAATATCCATTTTCGACCCCATAAGGTATACATTTTTTTGGTCATTATGAAGAGGGAAGTCGATTTAGCGATGTATGTCTGTCCGTCTGTTCGTATTCCCGTCTGTCCGTGTTATGGTTGAAATAAACTTTTTGAAGCTCCTCGATATCGCTTGGACCCGTAGGTAGTTTTAAACTTTTAACAATACCTGCAAACAAACCGCCATTGAAGTTCAGCAAAAGCGCCCTAAAACTGACTGAGGTTTAAGCCGAAAACCAAGACTACTTCTGTTTATTTCTCTAATATTTGCACATAAAAACCTCTCCAACTACCCCAGAGTTGCCTCGCATAATGTGCGATGTAGGGCCGACCAACTAATTTTTTCTCACATACCTTTTGTGGAACATACCTTCCTATCTGCGCCCCCTAGCAGGGTTTTCTTGCAAAGTTTAATTAAAAAAAGTTTTTTTAACCACAGTTTCCAGGGCGCTCCTAGAAAGGTTAGATGCAAGACCGACCCCATTTAGTTTTTCTTGAATAAACTTACCCTTTATCTCCACTTCCTAACATGGTTGCCATACAAAATTTAAAAAAAGTAGGGTAAAAACTCCTACAACTTTTTTGGAGTTGCCGCTAGAGCAATAATTTTTTTCCTTTAACTTTTATCCATTAATTTTTCTTTTCAAACATGTTCATAAAACACTTGCTCCCTTCGTCCATCACGCAAGAGAGTTGCCATAATAAATTTACAAAAATGACTTAAAAACGGCCATAAATCCCCCAGAGTTGGCCCTAGAGAAATCATATATATGACCGACCCTCGTTAGTTTTCCCTCCCAAACTTATTCCTACAATATACTTACCCTTTATCTAAATCACCTAAGGGCGTTCACATACAAAATTTACAAACATGATGTAAAAACGTCCATAACTTCCCAAGAGTTGGCCTAAGAGAAGTAAAGTGTACGACCGACCCTTATTAGCTTCCCTCCCAAACATATTTTTCGACGCCTTAGAAGGGTTGCCATACAAAATTTGAAAAAAATAGCCTAAAAACTCTTACAACTTCCCCAGGGTTGGAAGAAGAGGAATAAAATATATTACAGACCCCCTTTAGTTGCCCCTCTCAAACATATTTCGTAAAAATACTTACCAACACCTAAGGGCGCTGCCCTTTGAGAAATAAAGTGTAAGACCGACCCCCATTTGTTTGCCCTCCCAAACTTATTCCTAGAATATAATTACCACCTATCTCCATCGGCTAAGGGGGTTCCCAAACAATGTTTAGTAAAATTGTAGCAAATCGCACCTACAGGTCCCAGTGTACTCGCGGATAGGTCAGATGTAGGGCTGAACTCAACTCATTTTCCCTTGCAAACATTTTCTTAGAATATACATAGACCCCCTATCTCCAACCCCTATATGGGTTGCCATACAAACTTTTCAAAAGGGGGAAAAACGCTCTAAAATGTCCCTAGAGGTTTAAAATATGACACCCACCCATATTTTAAAATTAAAAATATTTTTTTAATAAAAAAATGAATAAAAATAATAAGTTCGGGGTTTCGAAAGGTCAATGTGAAAGGTATATTGGATTTAGCTCATTCAAATTTAGCGCTCTTACTTGCCTTAATACTTACTTACTTACTTTTAGACATATTGCATCCGAAAACGGATTGATATAAGTTCGAAGACCCCAGTAGGGTGCCCCGGTAGATCAGTGGTGAGTGCACGAGTCTATCAGTCTGGGGGTTGTGGGTTTGATTCCCACCAGAGACCCTGTTAAGTTTGCTTTATTATCTGTTCTTTCTTTCTTATCCTTTTCTAAATTTCTTCTTTCCTTCCATCTCAACCTATTCTATCTGCCTCTCCAGGTAACACAAAGGGACCGAATTAAGTGGACCTTCAACGGCTGCCTGTTTCATCTAACCTAATTTCGAAGGCGTACTTGGTGTATGTTTAAAATGATTGATTGAAGCATAAACGGGATTAATCGAAAATTAAAACTAATTTTTTTACTAACGAGGCTTTAATAAAAAAAGGAGCTTATTTTCTTTTTTATGCATATTTAAGATATATATTTAAAATTTTCTTTTTCTGTACTTGCTGGGATTTGAACCTGGGACTCTCCTAACAGCAACACCAGCTTACTACCAGCTAAACCACCGACATACTTTTTTTAAATGTTCAAATATATTGAAAAAAAAAACTAACTATCTTCTGCTTAATTTTTTGAAGTAATCCAGATCAACTTGATTTGAGGAAAAACTAAGTACAGATTGTACTTAAAAATTTCAAGTACGATTTTGGATGAATTAAAGAATAAAATTCTTAATCTAAGAACGCGTTTTTTCTTTCTGTGCAGTTATTTGTTTATGCAACAAAATGAAAATTGGTTCGAATTTCAGCGGCGGCAAACGATAACTACTCATCATGTGTTTGTTGACATTTTTGGGTCACAACTAAATAATTGCACAGTTATAGTAACCAATACACACTCATTTATGCATAAATATATATCCTTGTGTTTGGGCTACCACATGCATACAAACAACTTATTTATTAAATGTTTTATTTTTCAGAGCATAATAACATGCATGAAAATGTGTTTTTATTTTCAATGAAGTGAAGGCAAATTGCTACAGCTGCCTTTTTAATTTTCCCCTAAAATACTATTTAACACAAGGACAATAAGAACAATGAATATGACAATGCCTATGATTACAACGATAATAATTTGAAAACTAAAACAATAACTAAAACAAAAAAGATTCGAGAAAAAAAAAACGCTGTAAATAACTGTTGCAATAACATCATTACATTGCCACAACAAAAACTCTTGCTACTGCTACGTATTTTACTCATAAATAACTTTTGAACAAATGTGTTTGAAACATTTCAACATTATTTTGATTATGATTAAAAGTCTCAACACATACGATTCATTACATTTTCATAGAAATTTCATTTGTCAGCATCAACATTGCCAACACCAAGGACATTCAATTGCTGTTGGCTACATAAACAACAACAACAGGAATGTTTTGCGAAAATTTTATTCCCAAAACACTTGAAATAAAATGGCCTTCATTTCAATGAATTTATATTCATATCTATTTAGGCCCAATGAAATAATATAAAATAATCAAATTTATCTATTGGATTATTACGGTCGATTATTATTTATATTAAATTGATGATTGTTCTACTCAATCATCTTCTACTTACAAAAGGACAGCTCAATGATAAAACAAAAAAAAAAAAAAAAATTAATAAAAACAAATGAATTTATTTGTGGTTGAAATAACTATAAATCCTTCAATGCATTTTAAATAAATTAATAACAGATTTTTAGTACAAAACTTTAAAATTTATGCAAAATAAGACATTTTTAATTTGAGTAAGATATTCTTAGATATATTGACGTTAGCAAACGGCCTATATATTCATAAATTAGGCAGTTGATCAAAACACAAGTTAAAATTAAGTAAAGATAACCCCCTTCTCCAAGTGGAGTGCTTTAATAGTTCCATTGAACTTATAGACCAAACCTGTTTTAGCGTTCTCTGGGTTATTTTCGTGATGGCTCGTAAAGTGTAAAGGGAAGCCCAAAGAACTAAAGAAGGTAACACCATTCAGACAGATCATTCATCTCATTTGATATGTTGTTTCTTAAAGAACCTAAGGACAAACGCAGATTTTTTAGGTCAATGTGCTCAACCTTTATCAAGGTCATTCCTCCACCCTGTGACCCCACTTGGTATCACCCTCTTTGCGTTTTAACAGCTCTTTTACTTATTTTTGAAAGGAGGTCCCATCCTAATGACCCGAGTGCCAAGTTACGTGTAACAACAGCTTCTTTTTGTCTAGGTGTAAATTAAATTTGGATAATCTTTAATGCTGCCTTCAGCAGGCTGCTATTGTAATTAAAAGTATACACCAGCTGGCGACCCAAAAGCGTCTTGGTTGTCAGTGAACATCTTGATATTTCTGCCCTATACCCTTTAGTCCGCAGCTTGTTTGTCGCCCAGCCAAACTATAACCTTTCAGCATGTAGCACACTATATTTGTCAATAAGTACAAACTAAATCGAAATTTCTGTTTTTGGCGTAAATTAATTTCCTTTAGCATAAGTTCTTCTTAGACCCATTTATATATACAGGGTGTCTGGTGGCAAATTTATATTTTAAATACGACTATTTTAAAAGTAATAAATGGTCCGGAGGGAGGATGGCTCCGTTGAAATTATCGACTATGCGGATTTGTAAGTCACGATGTCGCAGTGGTAAAGAAACCATCGCGCGTTTGCTGTGAAAAATTTTTAAGAGTAATAATTCTTACAAAACTGCTCGTCGTCATTTTTGCTCAAGTTTAGTATTCGGTAAATACGTGATGGACCTAGTAGAAACTTAATTCGTTCGTGCGTGAAGAGATTCCGCTCGACTCCTTCGGCAATGAATGTCCCACGGCCAGGGCCCAGTCGATCTTCAAGGACTCCTTAGAACATTGAACTGGTTAAAAACAGTTAACATATGTGAAAATCCGCGACTCTCAAAACGGGAAAAAGCAGCCTGACTGGGACTTGCAAAAGCGATTATTCATAAAAATAAAAAGAAACGATCTAAAGTTCTATTCTTTTAAGATTTGAATCGTTTAGGAGCTGAAAGAAAGTGACTTTGGCTTATGCAAATATTTTTGTGAAACGATATTGAAGCGTTCTCGCACTGTCAATGCATTTTCTTCGAGCGAAAAGGCTCATTTGCACGTAGCCGTCCAGGTCAGCAAGCAAAACTACCGTTAGTGGCCTCCAAAAGCCTGCAGCCTTCGATTAAAACAACAAAAGCCATTGCATTATCCCCGGTAACTGTTTGATAATCCTTATCCACGTATCAGATAATTGGACCATATTTTTTCGAAAATTCTCGAGGCCAGTCGACGAAATCAGCAGTTAAAATTATCGACGCATGATTGCGGAATTTTTTTGCCAACCTGTCAGTTTATCCATCGTACTCCTTACACACTTGGCTTCAATAGGATGGGGCGGCTGCACAAACAGCCAGCGCACGTTGGGTTGAAATGGTTCGAAAGTGACGTTCAATTGAATTTTTAAAATTAAGTTTTTGTATTAATATTTGGTATTGGATAAAACTATGTAATGTAACTATGTAAATTTTTTAAGCATCTGTCTTGTCAGCTGACTCCGTAGTGACGTGTCAAAGTACAACATTTTTTGCAATTTTTTAAAAAAGCGAAAAAAGTAAAATTTTGCATTAAACGAGTCCGTAATTTTCAAATTTAGCGTTATCAAAATGTTATTTTAAGAAAAGAACCTTCAATTTCAGGTATTTAGGTATATAAAAATGATGTAGTGTTTTTGAAAATATGTGTGAAAATATTTTTGACGATTTTTTTAAAAAAGGTCCAAAATTGGCCTATTTTTTATGTTTCGTGGACCATAACTTCTAAGTTAGTTAAAATTGGGTTTTAAATCTTATATATTCTTAAAGTTCAAAATTTTACCTTGATACCACAAAAAAGAAAATTTGCGGTTTTGTTGCTCCATTTTTTGCTATTAACATTTTTCTGTTTGAAGTCGTGTTTTTTCAAAGTCATGCATTTAACAAAACTAACGTTCGTTCAATGCTTACTACTGTTGTTATTGTTGTCGGAGATAGGTGCGTGAACAAGTTTCAGTTCACGCACCTATAAAAATGGTTTTGCATGACTCCTACAATACATAAATTTTTAATTCATGGTCCCAAAATCAAAAAATATGCCCTTTTACCGAATGGAGAACTTTCAGAAGAAGCTCAGGAAGCCAGAAATAAGGATTTTAAAAATTATAGGGAACAGTCTGCTCACAAATGCAGCTGAGAAAAATCGAATGAAGATAATCTAAATAGATTTTGTCTCAGTTAAGATCCATTCATATCTAGTATTAATAAGCAAAATAAGCAGAAAGAGAAGCAACAATTATCAAATTCCGAGCTACAGCTTTAGCTATCGCCTATTATTTTTCAAGAAATACATGAAAAAGAGAGTAATGATAGCGGAGATTATGATGATGAAGATGAGGGTGAACATTATATGGTTTCTTTTTAAGTGTATGACAATTATTGATAAAAAAAAATTAGAAAAATTTATTTTGTTACTTTTTTAAAAATGTTGTAAAATTCTCGAAATCCTTCAAAACCCAAATTCATAATTTAAATTAAACTTATATTTATATTTATGTATAACATATACTTATTTTTTTATTTTTTAGAAAGAAGACAATATAAGCTTTTGTGTGCTTTTAATTTTTTTAAAAAATCGCTTTCCATTTTAAAATTACGGCGAAAATTCTAAAACAAATTATAATTTTCCGAAAAATAAAAATGTCTTTAAAATCGTAAAAAAATTTTTTTTCCGTATATCTTTTTTCAGAATATGCCTTTTTATGCATATTTAACGATTTGAAAAAAAAATTTCAAAACGATTTAAATTACGGCTCCCACTGTGCAGCGCTTCGATGAATTTGCTTCGGGAAACTTTCCTCCAAAAACTGATCAATCGCTTTTGGTCACGGAGGTTGCCCGATCTAACTCTCATGGATTGCTTTGAAGCCTCAAACATAGGGTTTATGATGACAACCCCTAATATCTTGTCGGTTTGAAGGGAAATATTCGTCGATAAATCAGCTCAATTGAATCAAGCTTACCACAGGTGTGGCGCTTAGCACAAGGCTTCATTTTGGACAGTATGTTTAACTTGACGGAAGACATCTTGATGACATACTCCTTAAAATATTATATCCATCTTATGATTCTATCGCTCAATGCTCTTAATAAAACTTTGGGCCAATTATTACGGTTTTTATTGAAGTTTAAAAATATATGTAGATCTGCCATCAGACACCCTGTATGTGTGTCAACAAAATGGTGTTTTGGAAATAGAAGAGTAATAAAACACATTCAAATTTTCATTGCAATTGATTTAACACACATTCTCTGGCATATCCATACTTATACGTACGTAAACACACACACACTCAGCGACATATTTGGCCACATTCATTCAGCCTGTCTGAAGTGGCTTTAACTGTAAGTTTTTGGTTTTTCTTTTTGCATTTTTTTTTAAATTTTTTGGTTTAAGGATCTCTAAAGCGATTAAAAAAGGATTTCTTACTGAAGTGTTAGAAATTGTAAGTTTATCAATTATTCAGGGCACCCTTCGGCCTTTCAATAGATATGACTTAAAAGGACTTAAAATTGCCTCTTTGGCCTTAATGGCATAACTGTTAGAAAAACATATTCAACTTAGTGCGTGCTGTATTGTTTGGGGAAAACTTATTTTAAATTCATGAGAGTTGATGCTTTTACATTGCTAACGAACAAATTTAAGTTGAGAGTTTTGTTAAACTTGGGAAAGTGCTGGCGTTTTTTTTTTTTCAAACAAATCCCATTTTTGAATAATAGAATGAA
Source organism: Melanophora roralis (assembly GCA_963583895.1). NCBI lineage: Eukaryota > Metazoa > Arthropoda > Insecta > Diptera > Rhinophoridae > Melanophora > Melanophora roralis. Next base: position 14,510,973 of record OY757188.1, read on the forward strand.
ATAGCTGAAGAGAGAATAAAATAAAGTGATTCAATTTAAAAAAGGGAAAAAATAAAATGAAATCTTAAAATATTTTTTCGCTTTTACTGAATTTTTGATGAATCAAGTGATTTAAATCTTATGGGAAATTTGGATTTTAGCTGCCTTTTTTTTACAGAGAAAGGTTTCTCTTAAAACAAAAGACAAAGCAACAGAAATTTAGAAAAAAACCATGAGGTTGAGCTATTATATTGAATAAATTAGGTTTTAATATCAAAAAAGGGATGCAGGAAAAAAGTCAATCATGATGTTAAAAGTTAAAGCTCCAGCTCCATAAGCCAAGCTGAACCGTCCAAGCTTTTATTGAGTACCTCTTCCTTTCTTATTATAATTTCCATTAGGATTATGGTTGAAGTTCCTTAAACATTTCATGGCATGAATATAAGAAACAAAAAGGGTGTAATACTTCCTTAAAAGCAAGTTAATCCCAGGCATCTGAAGAGCGTCAACGCAGGTGTGTACAACTGGTGCACACTGCAGCACATCTTATCTGTTCCGGCTGCGGGGATAATTTTTAAGGCCGTTGAAATGCAGTGTAGTCATTGCAGGATTCTAAAGCAGTCAAAAAGTTGCAAAAACTATTTGATTGTGAAACTAAGCTTTATAAGAAAACCAAGTGATATGATGGAGGAATATTATGGCTTAAAATCCTTTGCTTTAATCACAGGATTTTTAGCTTCTTAACACATAGATTTTACTTTCCGAAGGTGTTTAAAATAAGCAACGACAACTGTAAACTCTAATCAGAGATTTACAATTTCTTGAAAGGCGGCCATTGCTAGAATAGCAGAACGTCTGGCCAGGTTCTGTGCTTTACCAGGGGATAAACGCATTTTGCAATTTTTTCTATGTTGCTGTTCAGACTATGAGACTGATAAGTTATTGATGGAAGATGAGGGCCCTCGGGAAACCTTCCATCAGCACAAGTGTTTCCTTTCGTGGTATCAACCGGGAAACTTTCAGTTTACTGGAAGGCCAGTGGTTACCTATTTACTGGTCTGGCTTGAGGCAGGTTATCCTTGTTGACGCTGTGACATGTTACCTTGCCAGTAACTGGCACAGAAATAAAAGGCTTTAAGGGTACCAATACCTTATCTGTGCTAAATGGAAATGTGTAGAAACTTGATGGAAGTTGATTTCGAGGCAGACCAGAGCTCTATCTGGTACCACGGGAATCAAAAAACCTCCGTGTACCTACTAAAGCATGGTTTGATTATTGGTGAGGTCTTCTTTGGGAGTACACATTGTGGTTGTGCTTATCCCCAAGCGAGGTAACTGAGAATGAAAGTTGATATGCTGGGGTCTTATGCGGGCCCCAGAGTGATCGCGTAAGCGGTCTTTTATGAACTTAAGATTAACAATATAGAGTCTCTAAGTTTTGGCGGGTCTACTCAGGCACATGAGCAACTGATGAAGTAGGCTAATAGCTAAAAAGGTGTAAGTGTGTTTAAAAGTAGGTGAATAGGGAAACTGGCTACGGCTATGGAACCTAGGATCTAAAAAAATATCCCGTCAGAGTAGTAGTAAATAATGGGAAGGCCGGCATTGACATGTTGAAGCACATGCGTGATTCGGTCGTGACTGGTGGTGAGAAGATTATGAAGCATTGAGGATGGTGGAGTGATTGATTTGTTTAAATGAAAAGATCCTTCAAACAGAGCTGGGTGTCGCATTTGTTGGGTGCAACATGATAATCATAATCTTTCTGCTTAAGGTTGGGTGCTATTTTACAAGCCTGTGGAGATGTGTCTTGTCGGGGTGGATCTGTTTTAATGGGAAATGACAAGATCAAAACTAGAGACTTAATTTGGGTTTAGATAGCCTAACTCCTCAGCAAGGGGTCTGTTAAGGCTTGCACCGAGTCATGGCAGAGAAGTGCAACCTGGGTGGTTTGGTAAGCTATTCTGGGGGGGCTGGTGGACATTTTGTTTCCACCAAGTGTTGAAAGCACCGTGAATTATTGCCCGCAAGGTAAGTGTTCACGTAAAACCCTTAACGTCTGTCCAGACGATGAGTCAGAAGCACAAAGTCACCTGGCAGAGACGGTAGGACCAGCGAGATATCCTTAGCTGTTAATTGATTTTAAGTGGGCCTCAGAGTGTCTCTCTTGGAAAAATGTTCTAAAAAGACTTTGTAGGGTAAGATGTCACATGGCTTTGATGCCAAGGAGGCTTATGTGGTATGAGCCAAAGATATGGTTTAGAAGTGCATTTCTCTTGACTGTCTTTAGGGATCTGCCTGCGCACTTCTGATGCTTGGAAACTCATGCTGTTGCCGTCATTGGAACTCAAAGTGTGCGCGTGTTCAGATGATTTTCTCGTTATGATGAAGGCCAGTCTCGTGCTCAAATTGAACTATATGGTGAAGTCATATGTGACATCAGTAGGTAGGGATCTCATGTGTGAGTCGAGATTACAAACGACGAAACTGTGAAATCGTTGCTGAAGGGAAGGTTTTTGCCGGGGGGTTGTCCGCTTATTTTATGTAGCGTTGGTTTTCTCTCTCAGATATGCCACAATATCTTGGTATACGTAGGGTGAGAGAATGAACTTTTTGGGTCATATTCCTCATGTACCTAAGCAGCAAAGTGGCATCCGTTTTAGGTTAAGTTAGATGCATCCTTACACTAGGGTATCAGTAGGCATGCTGCTAATATCACACAATGTATAGTACTTTCGTGTGGTCAAAAATACTTATGCCTGCTGTGGGCAAAAACCAGATCTAATTAAGTCAATGTAATATCCTCTCTTATATGTTTTAACACAATATAAGTAGCCTTTTTGCTAACCGTTCCAAATATCTGGCTAAAAAAATCGGATATATCCGCTAGTTTATTATGTCTTTTTGTCTAAAGTCCTAAGGACCCAAAAGCTTTGTATGGAGCCATAAGGATTAAGAATTTTTAAAGTACCCTCCTATCCGAAAAAAAATATTTACACTAACTCTATAACCAAAAAATTTTTTATCATTTCAAGTTCTTTTTTTGTTTGCAAAATCCTTTAAATTCCTAAAATAAACTCAAAAAATAAATTTTGCCACCAACCACATGACATTGAATTTTGGTTTATGTTTAAATTTCATTTACATGCCACAGAGCATGACATAAATACACAATTGCACAATATTTTTTATCACTATTCCGGAGCCTTAATTTTTGCCTGCCACTTGCTTGTCGTTTTGTATGTCATTTTTGATTCTCCCAAATACAAAAACAAATCATAAGCGGCATCATCATATATTTTTATTTTATTTTATATATTTTTGCCACAATTTCATTAAAACAAAATAAAAAAAAATAGAGAGAAATTGGGGGGAAAAACTGTGAAAATATAAATTTGTATAAATTGAAAATCTATTCACACTAACCTTGTTGCTGGCTTGTTTGCCAACGTTCAATATTTGTGTTGTTGCTTTAGATGTGTTTTTAACTAAAAAAATTGGGTTGGAAGAGAAGAGAAGAAGAGAGAGAGAGAGAGAGAGAGAGGGAGAGAAGAATCCCAATATAAATTTCAAGATTGATTTTCAATCAAAAGCCAAAGAAAAATTTGTAGTTTGCTTTGGTTTGTAGTTGTATGCGTTATAGAAAGTCGATAGCAGTGTTGCATTGAAGTGTCATCATCAACGTTACCACATCACCATCAGCACACATACACATATTTACATCTCTATGTTAGCACACAACCATAAGCAAACATACAAATTGAAACATAACCAAAACATAAGAGTACACATCTACATACAATCCTTCATACTTACTACACCATTTGCAATAGAAATTGTAAAAGTTAAAAAATTATTTTTAAAAATATTTGGAGTCTGTGTAGAAGAAAAGACCACTCCATACCACAATTAGTCGGATTGGCCGCAGCATAAAAAAATAGGAAAAAGTCTAATTTATTATTTTTACAATCATCAACTGAATAAAGGCACAGAATAAACTCAAACAAAATAAAGAAGTGCACTAAGTCTACCTGTACTTTTTCTGGCTTGATTTTTTTCTTAATTTCAAAGTATATTTGAAGTATTTAAATGATTGGAGCTGATGACCTAAGTGGCTTTCTTTATAACTTTATAATAATTTATTATTGTTAAGTTATCAAATAAATAAATAAATAAATGATTGTGTCAGTAATTCATTGTGTTTGTATATCACGCTTATTGTTTCTCATTTTATTTAGAAATGGTGTATTGCGCAGCACATTATTGGTACGCGGTCACAAAGCTGCAGAAAACTAATTTAAGTTCAGTAAATTATAAAGTAGCTTCCCTTTAGATAATAAATTAAAAACAAATACGCTTTGCTGTTATAAAAAGAAACAAATCTGTGGTTATCAAAAGGAGAACAACTTAGAAAGAACTCAAGTCCATCATCATGTAAACTTTTATCGGTGATAAACCAATCTGATACCCAATGTGAGCTCCTGATTACCACAAAAAAAATTTGGAGAAATAGAGGAAGTTCAAAAGAATTCGGTGGTAGTGATGAAATCACTCAACGTTTTCCTTTTTTACCTCTTAAGTTCAGTCGTAGTTGGAAGAAAATCTAGGGCAGATATCCTAATAAAGGATATTTTCTTTTAAAGATTGCTCTAGGGCGGAGGAAAAACAGGATTAAGCGTACTTATTGAGATTTTTTTCTGTTTTCCTAGCCAAAATACTCTCCTTTAAGCGAATAACAAGGCAATCACGGAATCTCCATCCTGGCTCAGAGCTCATGCAGCTGCAACGGATATAAGCGTTTGTTTTAATAACCAAGTGTCTATAAAGACATTTATGTCTGCAAAAGCCGGATCTAGGACGGTGTTGTAGTACAACGGAATGTTAGATAACTTCTCGCAATATGGACAGGTTTACATAATATGGATGACTGACCATTAGAAAGGGGTAGAAAATAAATGATCAAAAAATCCGGATCAAGAGATCACGGGAGGTAGACCCGAAGCCTTTTGCTGTAACGAAAACCGAGTAAGAGGGGGGGGGGGGCGGGGGCAGGAAATGCGCACAGTGTGCAATAAAAAAACGAAGGAGCTGGGGTGATCCAAATGAGGTCAGAAATAAGAACTATTCGAAACTTGGGAAGTCTGAACTAAGCAAGAAGATGATAAGTAAGCTGAAGGGTTACTCAAACTAACGAACACACCTCCATCAGATGGAAGTTGCAAAGAACGACGAGTGCAGTGCTTTTGCACCGGCCAGATTTCAATGTTTCATGTCTAATGTTTTGCAAGATTTAATTCACTTTGGAGGTATAGAACTGGAGTTTTAAGAAAATTTAGCTGCATGACCGAATTTTTGTGAGCTTTTCTCCCCGAGCGTAATACAAGCCGACTGCTGGCACAAGTGTATGCCCTGCTTTATTTTTAAATAAGTCACAACTGGAATATTATTAGATCCCTAAACCTGCAATTGTCGTTATCCAAAAACATCATCCGATAATCCTTTGTTTGTAGATTGGAGTGACCTCTTTGCTTGCTCGTCATTTTACTTAGCTCAGGATTTCCTAACTTTAGGATTCTCCTATTCTTATTCTCAGTTGTTTTGCAACAAAAAATTTTCTTTATTTTGAAATTTATTATTTGGTTTCACAGGACCTTTTGAACCTTTTTGCTCTCTTTAAGGTGTTTAAACTTTGGCTTTATTTGAAACAAAAGGCTTAGGTTTCCTTACCGCTCTAAACGTCAGATTAATTTCAAGTTTGTTTTCAACTATTCCGTTAGTGCAGGCGTTCTGATGATCTTCGTCTTAAAATTAGAATTGGTTTGCTCAGCTATTATTGCTCCTATTGACTTTGGACTATACAAGGATAACTGTTATTAAACCTGCCCTAAGCCCTGACCCTGAATTCTGAGCAGAACAGACATTCCGTAATTGCTTGGAACTTTGCTTGTATGATTATGTTCTCTTCAAGGAGGCGGAAATAGTTCAGAAAATAGTTTGGCTTTGTTTTTTCTTTAACTAGAAGCCTTCTGAGGGCATATTTAATAATCAAGTACTAAAAGGCTAACTTGCTCTGGTCCTAGACAAACTGTAAATCATATGTTAAACTAACACGGTAGTTGTATAAAAATGTATTCACTGCAACTTTTTAAATATTGCACATCATCAGCCCCACAAATAGAAGCAGCAGTGCTTCCTCAATTTTTCTTGTAAACTTCCTTATACAAAAAAATTTTTTTTGTAGTTTATTTTGTTGTTGTAGCTGTTGTTGTTGCCGATACTTGTTCGCAACAACAATCTGATAATCTCAGAAACCGAATAAACAATTCATTTTAAGCAGTGATTTATGTGCTGACATGTAATGCATCCTCTTAATGAGCTTTGTTAGTAAAAGGAAATTAAGGTTTTGGCTTTTTTTCTTATTTATTTATTACTTGGTTTTGCAGTTACATTTGTTTGAATTTACACACGCATGATAACAAATATATAAAAGTGAACACATACGCACTTTATTAGTAACCAGACAGACAGACATACAATTTTATTTCTTTATAAAACAGTGTTGAATAAATCAAGCCCCTTATTTGTTAAAGATTTATTAAACTATTAAGAGGATTGTTTTATAAATTTTTTTAAATGAATTATAACTATAAAAATTGTTTACAAAAAAGGTCGTAAAAATTTTAAAGTAGTAACATTGTGATACGAGTATTAAGTATTATATTTAGGCCAACAGAATTATTATAATAAATTTTGAGTTTTATTTCTTAAATTATGCCAACTTGTAGACATAATTATGTTCAATCAATTGAAATTTCACGCAACATTGAAACGCTCATAATTATTTTATTTCTTCAATGTTTGTTAAGGTTAGGATACCAAGACAGTACAAGTTTATGTAATATTTTCTGTTTTTCTTTATTTTTACTAAGAATAAAGTGTTTAAGTCAAAATTTTGTATTTAAATTCATGTTAAAAAATATATTCCATAATAAAAGTTATACCCTGTCAACTTTGGAATCAATAAAATGACTTACCATTAAGCTTTATGACTCAGAAAGAAGATAAACAATATCGAAACGAGCAAGCACCATTATCTGGGCAATAAAATGCTAGAGAGCCCCTTTAATGTGTCTAAAGTGAAAACGTTTATCCAATTATGATATCTCAAGGCAATTAAATCAAGCATTCCATACTATAACTCCAATATATTTTTGAGCAATAGTGTTATCTACGGAAAATTGTATGTCATGCTTTATACTAGACAGTTGGATTTATCCTTTTACCATGGAAACCACTAAGGATATTAATGTGCAACCATAATTTCCTTTTTTGTCTAATTTGTTTATTTTAAAAATAAAAAAACAAAGCAACTTACGCCAACAGAGCCTTCAAATGTAGTTTTAATGGTTGTAAGAAGGCTTTGGCTATTAAAAAAAAATCTGCATTCATGTATGCTAGTGATTGAGCTTTGATTTTGGTAAAACTATGCATTATAACCACCACATGTAGAACATAGTGTCAGGTGCCTTAAATTAAAAATGTGATAGCTGACACAAAGTTTAAATGTGAGCATTGAACAATAGAATAAAAATGCGGACTTTATTATTTTTAAAAGAAAACGTCATCCAGATATCTCGCGTCGAAATGGTTCAATTGAGCTGATTTCTCAACGAATATTTTCCTATAAAACCGTAAGAGATCGATGATTGTTATTATAAACCCTCTCTTCGAGTTGGCTCCATTAAAAAAAATCTATGGGAGGTAGATCGGGTGAGCTCGGTGTCCATGGGATGTCGCCAAAGCGACAGATCAGTTTTGGGGGAAATTTTCCCGAAGCAAATTAATTGAAGCTCTGGCTGTGTGTGCAGTCACCCCATCCTGTTGAAACCACGTCTGTGAAAAATACGATGGGTGAGCTCACAGGTTAGCAAATGAATTCCGTAATCATGCGTTGATAAATTTCACCGCTGACATTCGCTGCATGGCCTCGAAAATTTTCGAAAAAAATGGTCGAATTATCTTACGGGTGGGCAAGGCGCACCAAACAGTTACCCTGGGGCAATCCAATGGTTTTTGATGTTTGATTTGAGAGTTGCGTGTTTTAAAGGCTAGTAACGGTCATTTTGCTTGCTGATGTGGTCGTTTAAGTGAAAATGAACTTCGTAGCTCCAAAGAAATGGAACTTACACTACGAAGACTCTTCAACATTGTCTTACAAAAATTTTTGCGTAGATTTTAGTCCTTCAACGATTTAAATTTCAAAAGGATTGAACTTCAGATCTTTTTTTAAAATTGCAGGACTGATCGCTTTTGGAAGTTCAAATGAGGCTGCTCTTTTCTGTCGCAGGTTTTTACGAAAACTGCTTTCAATCACTTAAAAGTTTTTAAGAGTCCTTGAAGATCGGCTGGGATATTCATAGTCGAAGCAATTGAGCATCCACGAACAAATTAAATATACGCTTGGTCCGTCACGTATTTACTTAATTCCGAATTACTCCTAAAAACTGTATCCAAAGCGAATGCGCAATGCTCACTCGATCAATGCGGCATCGTGACTAATAAATCCGCATATTGGACTTAACAACGTAATAAATAGTATTACTATAAGAAAACCCTTACTGACAGAAAAATGGTGTACCTCAATTCATCATTGGCGGAAGTAAAGTGGTGGCTCTGGACATATCTAAGACGTTTGATAGAGTCTGGCACTGTGCGCTTCTATCTTAACTTGTTGCTTTGGTGTCAATGAAAAATTTTCTCGATTTATACACAGAAAAAACTGAGTGGTAGAATCAGTAACAAATTTCAGAGAATCAGTAAATATTTTGTCTGGCTGAGGACCTACAACGAAAGTTGTAAATTTAGACAAACAATTTTGCAAGAATTTTAGCTTCTTTTAAAAAATTTTGCTGAGCTGGTTAAATATTTTATTTGTCTAGGCGAAAATTTTGTTTGATTTAAAAATCAAATAAAAATATTATTAGAGACTATTAAATAAATTGACTAAAAAAATAAATTATTTTGAACAAGAATTTGTTTGAAAAATTTTTTTTGTAGTTTTTTGTGTGTATCGAGTTTTCTCAGAGATCGCGCTATTCGTGTTGTTTGAGATGGGATCTCTTACAATATGTTCAAAATCAATTCAGTGGTACCGCAAGGCTCCGTCCTCTCTTCTACTTTATTTTTATCTTTGTGAATGCCCTTTGTCAAACTTCGAATCCTATTTATTCCTTTGCAGACGACAGCAGCATATGCCATTCGTATTTATTTGACCAAAGGCCTAGCTCTTTGGAGATTGGACCTAGGAGACAGAGTATTAATGTTTCAATTAACCGCGATCTGATGATAATCTCTAATTGGGGCCGTGCGAATAGGGTCGACTTTAATGCCCGTAAAACCCAGTGTTGTCTTTTGACACATAAACGCACAATGGACAAGGCTGCCTCGTCTGTACTAATGGATGATGAAAGTATTGAGAAGACAGAGATTCTTGATGTTCTGGGCATGAAAATCCAGTGCGATGTCCGCTGGACGGAATACATTTTTCTTGTGTCGAAGGAAGCACCGAAGTCTCTTGATTTTCTTAAACGGTGTAGGAATTACTCTACACCATCTGACCTTCCCATTATTTATGTCCAAACTCTTATTTGCGGCCACTTGACCGCGTTTAAGAACGAGAGAAGATACTCATCGGCGACGTTGTGGTATCTAATCGTCTTGATTTACTCGGATACCGTCGCGATGTGGGGTATGCTTCGCTGTTCTATCGATACTATAATAGAATGTGCTTTGAGAAAATCAGGGAGCTTGTTCCCGAAACTTTTTGCGTGATTCACGTTTTTCTAGAAGAGCATACCCATACGTAGTCCACTGGCCAGTGAATCGTACCACTCATTACAGGAAGAATTCATTCTTCAGTCGCACAGCTCGTATGTGGAATGAACTTCCTGGAGATGTCTTTCCTGTCACGGTAAATATCGAGAAATTTTAATCAAATGTACACAAATACTACTCCCTTTATTTTCCTATTTTCCTGATACCAACACAATGCAATGTATGTACAGGGGCAATCCCCTGAGTTCTGGTTATTATTAAAAAAAATAAATAAATAAATAAATAAATAATTAAGGGTAATATGGTTTACTTATGACAGTATTGTTTTTCATTTTCCTTTACTTATCCAAAGTCACCCTTAATATTTTGTTGATACAAAACCTATAAGAATGTTTTATTCCAAATAGATTTTTATCTGAAACTGTTTATAAAAACTCATATCAAAATTCTGGCTTCTAAACGATAACAAAGAATTATAACTGTTTAAATTTTTTAGCATTTGAATATTTTAAATGAAAGTAAAATTAATATTTATTAAAGCGCCTAAATTGAAAGTCCTTTACTCTTGCCGCACAAAAGCTAATGGCAAAAGGAAACACAAAAGTGACAATATAAAAATGAATAGAACACAAAAATATGTTTCCTTAATTATTTTAAGCTTATTTTAAATTGCCCATTAGTGTACCTTAACAATATGACTTCATTTTTTTAAAAAGACACAGATTGTATAACTAAAGTTTATTGTATTTTCAATTTACATTTGGTGTATGTGGGGGGCGGGTTTCGAAGAGGAAAAGGAGACTAAAAATAATCTTTTGCATTTCAAGTTCAATGTTGCTAACTATTAATTTTAATTTGGAATTTTTGCCGTTAAAAATTTTTTAAGAAAAAATTTAAAAAAAAAAACTTATCCATGGAATTTTTTATTTTGAATTTCTTTGTAGTTAGGGGACCATCACATCAAAGAAATTTTTGGTTTTCTTATGGAACGACTAAATTAGGGTTTTTGCTTTAGCGGCTGACCAAAAATTCATTTTGAATATAAATTTCCTTTACAGAAAAAAATTAAAATCATTTTTAATTAAAAATTTTGTTGACTTGATTAAAAAAGTATTTAGATTACAACCTATCAAGAAGTTTGTATGTTCAATTAACAATTTTAATTAAAAATTAAAAAAAATTGAGGTGAGCTTTTCATAAGCAAAGGCAAAAAAGCTTTAAGTAAAACTCAAGCTTTTCTTAAAAACATTTGTAAACAAACATCATTGTTGGCTTTTGATTTTCAAAAACGATTAAAATTTTAATTGAGACAATTAAATCTTTAATTAAAAATACTGAATTTTTTAGAAAAGTTTTTTTCCGTGTTAAATAAATTACTTTTCTTCAAATTCTTACACTTTGCCACAAAAAAAGCGAGAATCTGTTGATACAATTTCCCACAAAACAGAAAAAGTCGTAAGTTTCAATTGCAAAACCGGTTTAATGTGCCTTAACGCACTAAGACGCCAGCAGTTAAGACCACATTAAGCCTCCTTGTGAACTCCTATAACTAATTGACAACACTGCTCTAGTTTAATAAATTGTTTAGATATTAATCACAGGTGACACAGACCATTAATAGGTTTGTATGTGTGTGTGTGCTTAATTATATACATATATGACTCTGACATTCGTAAACAAAAGAAATATTTTTCTTTCTCTTCATTTCTTTTTTGCAAAAAAGCAAACGATTTTATGGAAATTGTTATAAATAATCACATAAATGTATGCTATAACCTTGCATGACAAAACAGGATATTAAGAAGACCCACACACAACACCACTAGATTTGTATATGAACACCTTTGCTTTATTTGTCATAAATACACCTGACTTTGCACTCTCGCCCCCATTAGATAACACATGTGTGGTTATGTCATGTTTAGTTGAAATTGTATTTATTGTGGAAACAATGAATAATGAGAATTTCAATGTTTTGGAAATTGCACCAAAAGCACATAAAGAAGCTCAAGAAGAGTTTTTTAATTTAAAAAACTAACTTTTGGAGCCTGATTAATAAAATTTTTATTTCTTGAATCTTAGAGAATTGTAAGTCCTCCGGAAGAGTCAAAAAAGGGAAATAGTAAAGACAAAGAAATTTATAGATAGAGCGATGAAGATATTATAGGAGTGCTGTCCTCGGAAAGTTAAAAGAAGTCCGCAGTCGTAGGTACTGGCCAATTTATCCAATCACCCACCCAACCCTTTTGATGAATCCTATGATGTTTCGCAGCCCATAGCCAGAGACCTTAACAAGTCCATCTAAAAAGCGCCCTCCCAACCACCTCTGTCGGCGGATTTGCAGCCTGGGCCAGTGGCAAACAAGGTGTTTTACAGTCTCTATCTCCTCACAACCTGCATAAATCCGAAGAGTTCCTGTTTGATTTGTTCGTCATATATCTCACATGGCAGTGCCCTATGAGATTCCTTATAATGCAGCTTAGAACCCCTCTGCTCTCCAGGTTTGGCCCACCTTGTTATTATTCAAGCCTCTATCATTCCATATAGAAATCCAATGTTGGCCTGACCAGTTGGTACCCAAGCCCAATATCCCTGGTTGATTCCGCCCTTGCCAATTATCTGGTAGTCTCATTGCCGGAAATGTCACAGTGACCCAAAACCCAATAGAGCTTAATTCTGCTTGTCTTTAAGATCGCCCTTAAAGCAAGTCTTAAGTCATCTACAAGTCTACACCAGACAAAATATCCTTGTAGAGACTTGAACGCTCCCTGACGTAGCTTGTCAGGCTTCCTCTTCAATCTGCATTCTCGCCTTTTCATGACAGTCATGATCGCCAGAATTTCCGCCTGAAAAACGCAGTGAATAAAATTAGTTTGCACTCCAATGTGTTCTATGTTTTGACATATAAATTTATCTCCAAAAGGATTTGTCAACGTATTTATTACCTGTTGAAGGGCTAATGTAAGGGGAAGTCAATTTATTTTGGCTTTAAATATTTTTCATTTTGTTTGTCTTTAGGTACGTGTCTACCCTTATATTTTACTAAGCATCCCATTCACCATGCGTTCCTTTATAAAGCAAAAGAAAAAAGGATTACCCAATTCGTCGTTTTTTATATTGTTGCTGCCCAGCTAGTGGGTATTGTAAGGGCATGGCTAACAGGACTAGTTGGCATACTGGCAAATGCCAGGGAGACGACTTTTGAAGAGTATCCACCTAAAGTCATTAAGTAAGGGAACTTTGATAATGGTTTATAAGGGAAGTGGCTGGCTTGATTGCGAGATCTAAAAAAGTGGGTGCAAGCCCACTTCTTGACGTCCATCAAGAATATGAAGTGTCTAGATAATAATCTTTTTTTACAGGGGTTAGCGCTTTGGTCAGATTATTTTTAATATCAACGCTCTATTTTTCTTTTTCCCTTTTTTAACAGTAATTTTTTTCTAGACTTCCTTTTTTTCTTAAAAGAGATACAGTCCTCTCCTTCATCACGACCCTTCGCAACCTTACCTAATCTAAATTGTGTAAAAAGTTTATGCTTTCTATTGAAATGTCACCAACTTTTAGATTTAATACAGGGTTGCCGTTTGAGCAAATTTTAAAAGTTTTCAGCACGTTGGTGCTTAGCCCAGTGAATGCAGTGAATGCCGTTACCTCGCCGATCTTGGTATTAATATCCGTCTGCTGGTGCGCAAGAAAATAATCTGGTTTGTAGATTTGCTTAGTAAGAATGTGTAAAACGAACAAATTTTCAAATTTTCTCAGATTGCCTGACACGAAACATTTTTTTTGAAGAATGACTATTTATGCTGTATATCCTAAATTAATATACTCTTTTAAATAAATTTTAGGTTATATTTAAAAATTCCTTAAAATAATATTTTTTCTTTCTTTATTTTTCTTACAGGATAAACCGTAGACACCTTTCTTCAATATATTAAGGTACATATGTAAACATATAAGATACATTTATTAAGTTCATTAAAATCACAAAATTAAAATAAAATGTTAAACGTGCGAACAATTTTTTTAAGAAAAAAAATTTAATAAAATTAATTTAAATGCAATTGTTTAAAAGAAATCCCTACGGGGAAGTGGACTGGTCCAAGACTATTGACGTGAACTGGTTCTGGTTCGGGACTGGTTCTAGTTCTTGCACTTTATATGAAGAGAACCTGCCACTTTTACATTACGTTGTCATTAGAGGGGGCAAACGGTTCAAAACTAACACCTTTAGATCGGGTTACAAGCCAATACTATTGAAGCAAATTTTGCATTTATTGTTTGGGATCCTGTTAAATCTTCTTTGTTTGTATTTACGCGCGTATGTGTGTATATAAAAACAGATGTATGCTTATGTGTATGGACCAGTATTTCTATTTTTCCTTTAATCTCTTTAACACTTTTCAACCAGTTACTTGCTGTGTGCCTTTTTAACCGATCACGACCAATAACTTTTGTCCAATTCATGTTTTGTACCTGTAACAAGACAAGTACGCCGACCAATTGACCGACATTTCCCGCAGGGATGTACTTTAAAATTTAATTTTGAAAATATTATTGATTTAAGATCTGTGTATAGAAAACGTGGTATTAATGAAATAATAAAAGAAACCACATTAATATTAAATATTATCTATAGTTGAATGAAGCCTCAAGTCATTAAACTAATTTTATTAAAAATGCCAGGCCACTTCAGTGTTTTAAAAATTTTTCATATAAGTGCTGAAATTATAATATTTGTTAATAACAGTATCAATAATCAAATCAAAAGAAGAATTATAATTTTTAATTTCTTAAAAATTCATGCTCTACCTAGTTAAGCATTTTTTAATATTCTGAATTTGTTTAATGATCTTTCATAAAGAAAACCAATATCCTGCTAAAAACACTTAATTTGAATAAAAGTTTTTTCTAAATGTGAATTAAACTTGCATCATCCAACACACTTTTTCAAGTACATATGTATTTGCTCTTCTTAAATACGGTTTTAGCAATTTAATTAAAAATGCCACAAACAAAATTTTACTTTTAACATTTGTTTTATAATTTGGTTTATTTTTAAGGAATACACACCCATCCACCTATACATAGATACAACCGTATGAGCAGTTTTCTGTGTAAATAAAGTCAATTGTAGGCGTTTAAGGAGATAAATAAAGCCAAAAATAATGAATAAATTAAAGGTATAAATCAAATAAAAGGACAAACGCTGGCGCTATAGTCGGTCATAAAAACTATAAACATGCACTTGCAAAACAATTTATCGTTATCAGATGTAAAAATTCCCTATTTTTGTTTATTATTTAAAAATTTGCTAGAGTTTAAATAAAACGATATAAAACTGAAAAGCTAATTTAAAAAAACGAAGCATTAACAATTTTAATGAAAAAAATAATCAAAAAATATTCTTTTCAAAACAAAGCTTTCTCAACATTGTAAAAAACAGATGATTTAAAAAGTTTTTTGGGGGCTTACATATCTAAAACACAGTAAAAAACACTAGGCAGTTTCAAAAATAGATCATTTTATTAAAAAAATCAAGAAAGTTAACCATTTAAAAACTAAAAGCTTAAAGAAATTGAGCTGAGAGTGTCCAATTTAGTCCACTGTATATACCACAAGGGCTTAGGCGGTTTCCTTTCTAAAATATATTTAAAAAAACTAAAATTCTCTTTCTTAAAAATACAACTTTTCAAAATAACCTGAATGGTGTTAAAAATATTTAAATCAGCACAAATTACTGCACAGATGTTAATGATTGATCGCACATGTACCATGCACGTATACTTAATTGGAAAAATTATTATTACCTATACGCACATCACATGCCGATCGGCTAGGAATTACTTACATGTTCATCCGTCTGATTGAGTTCGGCTTAGGTTACATTTTAGGGTCTGTAAAGTATGATCGTACTGATTTCATATGAAATTAACGTGCTTTTAAATTTAGTGTATTTATAAAAAATGTGCCTACTGAAATTCTTCAATTTTAATAAAATGTATTAATTGAACCGATCTTTTAAATTAAAAAATTTTAAGTCTTATCCAAACTAAATAGTTTATAATTTTTAGTAGTCAGAAGTTAGACATTTTATATAATCAAATGCATTCAACAGTAGTTAAATGCTATTAAACAATTAAGAGGCAACATTCCAAGTTAAGAACCAATTAATTGCTTAAATTTTTTGCAAGAAAAAATGTAAATATGCAGTTGAGTTGCAAGAACACTTAGGCACCCAGACCGCCCGGTGGACTTGGTTTTTGCGACTCCAAAAGTTATGTATATCAATTTTTGCAATTACAAGTGAGTCAAGACTACAAAAACTAAAAAAACTTTATTTTTTTTACAAAAAGGTGATGAAATCGTACTGATCTTAAGCTAGATATTATCACTCTACTCGTATGACTATTTTGGAACAATCGAATGCAGAACATAAGCTTAGAGCTATGGCTATATGAGTGTAATATCGGTTGGGCTGATTGATTCAGCTTAATATGTAATTTTTGTCGTTTAGAGTTATCGCAGCGGATACACATTTTCTTTGAGAAAAATAAATTGGTGTAAAATAATTATCTTTTAAAACATCCAAATAGAAGTTATCTTAACATACATATGTATATTCATATGACACCCAATTCTTTAAAACAATCTCGTCTTATAGATCAAAACAACAACGAATTTTGAAAAATTTAAATTCTAAGAGATTTAAAAAAAGTTAATTAGTTTAAGGATAAATTTATTAGTTTCCATCTCATAATCAATAAGCGGCAAAAATAAAATTTTAAAAGTATTTTACTAAACTAAAATTAATAGACCAGTGCCTAGCACTCATTCGAAATTTCAGACATAAAAATTTCAGAGATAAAAACAAAATTCAAACTACATTCAAACGGTAACATTAAAATGCAAGCACGTATTTGAACCATAAGGGGTAATTTTTCTAACTTTAAAAGTAATAAAGAACATTTGGGGAAGAGAGAGGTCCTTTTTAAATTCTTTTTGGAACTTCGAAACCAACAAAGAGAAATTTTAAGTTAATTTGCATTTCTAATAACTTTTGGAAATATTGTACTCCAATAAGGGCCAAAAAAATGGAAAAATTTATATTTTGATAATTTTTTTGACTTCTGAAGACCTTAAAGTAGAAACATAATTCAAATTGCATTCCACAGGCCTGGATAATGAATATCTTTTTTAAGTTGTTTTTAAAATATTTTACCCTAAAGGATAAAAACTGTATTATTTTATTTTTTTTAAATCGAAACCTTTAAAGATAGAAATTTATATTTTTTTTATATTTTGGACACTAAGGGCAAAAAGAGTTTAAAATGATATTTTAGTACTTTGTCTATCTTTTTTACTACTTTCTATACAAATATTATTGAAATTGTAATCAAGACCACTCAAATAAAGGAAAGTTACCAGTTTTTGGTCCTAAGGGATAGAAAAAGGCTAATCATTTTATCTTGGTAATTCTTAGCTAATTTTTGTGACGTTGAGCTCATTAAAATAATTCAAATTGCGTTAAATTAACTTAAAAAAATATGAAAATGTTTTTTTTTTTTTGTGATTTTATACTGCTGAAGGTACACTTAAAGTACTTTTTTGAGATAATTATTATAGAGATACGGTAAAAACGGTTATTAAGCCCTATTAAGACCGGAACTTAAACATTAAAATTACTCTTACCACATTTTGTATTTCTATTTTTTATTTTTTTGACTTTAAGTCTACGGAAATGAAATTGACAACTATTGACCTAGATTGAGGTTGAAAGTCAGTTAAACTGACAAAAAGGACTTTTTTCACATTATTGGTACTTTTTTTGTTTTTAGATTTTCAGTCTAGAAATTGAAACTTAGGTCAAAAGTTAGCAAAAGGGACAAAAAGTCCTTCTTTTATATATTTTTCTTCCATATTTTTTTACTTTTTTGAGCCTGTGACTTTAAAAATACAAAATTTAGGATAATTGACTTGCATTAAGGTCGCAAATTAGCAAAGTGGACAAAAAGCACATATGCACATTTTTTGGTACTTTTTTTGCATATATTGGATTTATGAGTCCTCAAATTTGAAGTAAAGGACTGTTAATCCAGATTGATAAAAAAGTACTTATATCGCATTTAGGTACTTTTTGCATTTTTTGAGATGATGAGTCCTGACATGAAATTAAGGATAATTAACCCAAATTAAAGTCAAAAGTCAGCAAAGTGGCCAAAAAGTACTTCTTTTTAAATTTTGTTTTTAGATGTTTGGTACCTTTTTTTCATTTTTCCAGCTTATGAGTCTAGAAATATGAAACTATTGAAGAGCAAGATAACCAAAAAGTACTCTTTTCACATATTTGGGTTTATTATTGTTTGGAGATTTTAGTTCTAGAAATAATAAGCTAAGGTTAACAAGATATACTTTTCTATCCTCAATATACAATTTCGAGTTAGTACGTTTTAGTTATTATTTACAGATGCACTTACAAAATATTGGCTTTATTGCCAGTACAAAGAAAACAAATGGAAGATATCCTTAAACTAAACTTGGGTAAAGATTTAGCGTTAGTGGCTGAATTTCAAAATAAAATTTTAATGCCTTTAATAGTCTTTGAGGTTTAAAAAAATCTTTGACATGATAAAATGTTCCCCAAGTAGACGGACACTGGCTTAGCTAATCAAAAAGTCGACCGGAATCACATACGTTTTAGCTCTGTTGAGTCACAAACAAACACCGTTTAGTGTTGCACACCAAAGGAAAATTCTTTATACGCCTTTTGTCCCTACCATTGGAATGGTGGTGGTGGTAGAAAACAATAAGTAAATAATAAAACCTTTTAGCAGCATGACATTCTAATTATCATCCATCTTTTGCTGTTTTATTACAATTCTGTTTTCGTTTTATTTTTCACTTTTTACATGTTAAATTACACATTTGTTGCTGTATTTTGCACTTGCGAATACACAGTGCGACAACGCATCTATATTTTATAACGATTTTTATTTAAAATTCACCATAAGTGACTTTCGTTTTCATTTTTTCTGGGGTTTCTTTATGAATTTTATTTTTATTCACACTTTGAAATCAATTTCATGCACAATACCTGCATGATGTGGCATATTTATTTTGGTTCAATTCAAAATTGTGTGCTAAATGGATGTATGTGTGTGTGGGTGGATTTTTTATGTTGTGTAAATGTATTTTAGCGTGTCGTGGCTGAATGAAAATGTGTGTGTGTGTGTTTAAGTGCAAATTGGTTGCTTGTTTAGCCATGTGTTTTACTGGAGGATATTTTTGTCACAAATTTTATTTTTTCTTTTATTTTCTGCTAATGGTTCTCAACACACTCGCAACATTTAATTTAATTCAAAGAGATTTTTTTCTTTTCTCAAGCAAAAAGAAAACGTATGCTAGTTTTCAAAATAGTAATAGTGAGCTTCATCCCATATAAGGGATTTTTAAACTTAAGTATCAAGATATTCATAAGATTTTGGAAATCACAAAATGATTATTAAAAAATAATTTTGAATCTAATATAAATAATCTTGTTTATCTAAAAAAAGTCATGCTTTACAATAAGGACGCTTTATGTTTTGTCCTTTATTTTAAACTATGTTCTTTAAAATGTTTAATGAAAAAAAAAACAAAAGCTTTGTTCTTTTAATGCATAATCCTTATACCATAAATTAAAATTTTCGTTTTTAATATCTTTCTTCCAAGCTCCTTTAAAATTTGAAATATTCATAACATCCCGCCAAAATGTTCATTTTGTTTTAACTCTTTTAACAAAATACAACAAATTGTCCTGAAAATATTAATTTCCCACCTCTGTGTTATATTTCATTTGAATTATAAAAATGCTTTCCAAGTTTTGCCTTAATTATGACTTAATTCCCAAAACAACAACAACCACAGCAAACTTTGAAAACTTTAAACTTTCTTTTGACAATCTTCCGGGAGCAATATCCCCCCACCCGCTTTATACTTGCCAGTGCCAAAAACTTTTAAAAGAGTTCAGGGTTTACATTTCATACATACATTTATTTCAAACATATTTATTGTTTATAAATGTTAACATTTTTGCTGGCGTTTACGAACCATTAAGCCAATTTACTAGACTTGAATTCTCTGGAGGCATTTGCAAAAGATTTTAAGAAGATAAAAACTACAAACAACAGTGTGATAGTCTATCTAAAACAGAAAAGGTTTAGATAATGAAAAGAAACATAAGTTAAAGTTTTTTTTGTTTAACAGTGTAAGCGACATGATTATTTTAACAGAATTTTTAAAATATAGATTTTTTAAAATTGTAAAAAAATTGAAAAAAGAATTGGAGCGCTGTATTCGGCTGTGCTTAATCTTAGATACCATTCACATTGGCCTTTCGAATCCCCGAACTTTTCCTGTTATGTTTATCAATTTTTTCAATTATTATTTTCAATTATTATATCAATTATTTTCAATTTTTAAATAGGGGTCATTGTCATATTTTAACCCCCTTAGGGTGACTGGGAAAGTTAAAGGGGGTTTTGTTATCATTTTTTCAAATTTGTTATGGTGAATCCCTTAGGGAATGGAGATAGGGTGTGTGTCCAAGAAAAAGGTGTTCAAGCAAAAATGAGTTAAGGCCAGCTCTACATTTGACATATCACCAGACACCCTGGAAGCTGTATCGGATATAGGCGATATAGATAAGGGATTAGTATATTCCAGGAATATGTTTGGGAGGGGAGTCTAATAGGGGTCAGTCGAACACTTTGTTTCTCTAAGGGCGACTCTGAAGAAATCATGGGCGTTTTTACATAATTTTTGTAAATTTGTATGGCAACCGCCTTGAATGACTTAAATTGGGGGGTAAGTATGCTCTAAAGATATGTTTGGGAGAAAAAAAACTAATAAGGGTCTGTGATATACTAAATTTCTCAATTCGAGACTCTGGAGAAGTTTTAGAGGTATTAGGGGCTAGAGATAGGGGATAAGTATAATCCACAAAAATGCTTGGGAAAAAAACTAATTGGGGTCGGTCTTACATTATACCTTTGTAAAACAACCTGGAAGCTGTGGGAGTGATTAAAAAAAATTTAAAAAAATTAAACTTTGTTTAACTACACTGTTAGGGGCAGAGATAGGGTGTAAGTTTATTCTACAAAAATGTTCGTGAGGATAATAAATGGAAGTCAATGTTATATTTCACCCGTGTAGGAGCAACTTGTAGAGATTTTTCTGCACGAGTTTTAGAGAAATAAACAGAGGTAGTCATGGGTGCTGGCTTATATCTCTCTCAGTTTTTTGGTGACTTTGCTGAATTTCAATACAAAAATTTTTACAATTATATCTGAAATTTCACAGAGAAACCTTAATAGATCAACGGACAGACGGACGCCACTATACCAACTTTCCTGGCTAGCTTAAGGGATTGAGAAAATGGATATTTGCACTGTGCAAATGGATATTAAATAAATCATAAACGAAATGAGAAACTTATATAAACCCTTATCACTAATGTGAAGGGTATAGAAAAAGCTTTTATAAAAGGTTTGGTACTCTATGTCTTGAAAGCAATTAGACCTATCGACCTCAAACCGTTATATTGTTATTATTATTTTTTTCAAAGAAAAAATAACAATATTATTAGGATTTAACAAAAAATTATTTGAAAAAAACATAAATTTAAAAAAATATTTATTTGAATAAAAATTTTTCAATTTTTTTTCTGTGCCTCAAGCAGCACTAGACGTCAATTTCTATACGGCACGTATTGAGTGGGTGAAAGAAAAAGGGCAATAGCTCGGCCAGGAAAAGTGAATTTTTTTTTAAACTGGTCACAAAGGACAGCTACCGATAATAGTCAAAGTGATTCTTAGTCGGGATTGAGATCCAAAAGTTTGTAGGAGAAGTGTAAAGTTTTTGCTAACAAAGCGAAAATATGGGCTTCCGAGTCAGTGTATATATCATGGTTGAAGACATCAGTTTGCCATTAATACTATATGCCGAGTGTAGTATGTCCCAAGCAGTAAAATTGGCAACAGATCTTAGAGTCTAAAGTACTTTAAAGTTAGGCTTAAGGTAACATGTTTTAGGTCATGATATATTTTGAAAGTCATATAGCTCGTAAATTCTGGGAACTCGTCGTTTCAAATGTAGGTGGGCAAGGGATTGTAGAAAGGATCTTGGTGAAATTTTAAGCATTTTTAATATCAGACTTGGTTTGGGTTCCATAGGTGGCAATAAAATCGCCAATGAGCTTGCTTATAGTGGCTCGACTCTGAGTGGACACATTAGGCGAAAACTGTGAGACCACCACTATACAAGGTGGGTCAAAATACGTCATCCGATGGTGCTTGCGATACGTTTAGTCGACAGGCAGCAGCTGATGCACAGACTGGGCTTTATTCAGAAACATGCATATGACCAAAATTCGCATTAGGGACTACCGGCTGATGGTTAATTGTAAGGCACGTCGTCTGGTCGATGTTTCTGGCGACAGCTCGACAATCCCGCCAACAGCGGCGATATTCTCGGTAGGACGGGCACTCTGGGGCCGTCCAGTCTTGGCAGCGTCTCGTGTGGTCCCATATTCTTCATGGTTGGTGACCAAATAGCGCAGTGCTTGCGCAGTCGATGCCGGAAAATCGGGAATTCGGCGTTGGAATTAGCACTGTGCCAACACCACAGAAGAAATGTCGCGCAAAAAAATACACACAATTATTCCGCGTTCTTGGGGAGTGTATCACTCCATGGCTTGTTCAATTGTATTCTACATTTGTCTAGTTCACAAATATCAAAACAGATTTGACATTGGCCGACACTTGCAAAAAATAAGAGCATCTTCCAATGGAGTGATTTCTTTTTGCCCACCTTGTAGAAATATTAAATCATGGGCATTGAGTACTCAATGGGGTAACAGGAGTAACTTTGGAGCAGATGGGGCTTCATGACCTGGGCTGACCTCAGTAGGCACTAATTGGCTCATGCGCTTGAAAAGATTGCCTCTAAAAACCACAATTGAGACGAGATGGGATCATGACACTGCGGACTGTCGTAGAATGTGTGGAGATAGTTAGGAATTGAAGATGAGAGTGCATGTTGTTTGTTAGTACCCTAGAATAGAGAGCCATGAGACCAAATAGTTGGGTAAAGGATTCCACGAAAAACAGGAAGGAAATTATTTTGCTTATTACGGGGTTAAATGTCCAGGAGATAGGGCCGGTTTTTCATGATAGTTTTTATGAAATCACACTCATAAAATAACACATTTTAATGTAAAAAGAAATTTTATTTTAAAGCAAAATGTGTTTTGTTTCACGGTGTTCGCAGATACGTAAGACTCCTTATGTTTTCTTTGCTGTTTTTATTTTCCTTCTTGTAATATTTTTTCCTGCACCGTAATGTTATCAATGACAAAGCATAATGCTGGTTATCATGACATTTTTATTTTTTCAGTGCCATCTTGTTATTATTTTATTTATGTTTTCCTTTTGGTGGATCCTGGTGTTTGTGCGTGTGGGTTGTATATAAGAAAAAGTAGTGTTTTTCTACGTTTTGCTATTTTAATTTTTACCTTTCACACCCCAATACACTCAGATGGTTAAAGATGTGAAAAATTAAAAAAAAACACCAAAAATTAAAAGAAAAAAGAAACATTAAAGAAACATAAAAGGAAACAATGTAAAAGTAAAATAAAAATAAACAAATTTTTGCGCTTCATCTTCTGGTTTTTTGTTTTTCTTACGTTGAATTATTTAAATTGATTCAGCATTACATAAATAGGTCTTAAGGACATCAATGGATTTTAACGCAATTTTACCAACAAAAACAAATAGAATCTTCATACTTTTTTTTCATCATGTCTCTGCCATATGCCGTGTCACAAGGTTTTCATCTTTTTTCCTTTTGCATTTATTTGAATATTTTCTAAGGGTTTTTTCGCTGTCAGTGAATTAAAATTCTTTATAATTAAAGATACAAGAAAAACGCCAACAATATACAAATAACGTTGAAGTGACTTTTTGATCCCTCTTATATTTAAAATTTTTTTTATTATTATTTGCATATGCCAGTTTATTTATTCAATTTCTTTCATCTTCCAAACTATGTCGAGGGGGTCTTTTGGGTTCATGGTTAAAAGTTCACTTTTTTTATTATATGTTGAAATTATTTTGTCTTGTCGTTGCGGTTAAATTGATATTTATAAATTATATTATGAAAAAGGTGTTTAAAGGTTGATTGCTATGGTAACCTTAAAGAATGAATTTGGCGAAAATTTTCTAAAGAATTAAACTAATGTCTTTAACTAGTTTTTATCTCAGTACAAAAAAATTATTAATTTCTTTTGTGTCGAGATTAAAAATTTTCGCCAGGTTTTAAAACATAAATTTACATATTTTTTTTTCGCTAGAGACATAAATTAATACTGGATTTTGTATAACTGGATCCTTGAAGTTGGAAAAAAGGCATAGAGAGCAAAAATCGGCATTATAACGTTTTTCAAACTATATCATAAGAGATATATGTACATTAAAAAAAATACATATTCTAACAGCGTTCGATAGCTACGAAGCACAATTGAGGTTAAAATTTTTTTCGAGGGAAAAATGTACTTTTGAAAGCTTTTGGCTTTTTTTGAGCAAAAGTACTTTTTTATGTTTAAGATAATTTTTTGCGTCTTATTTTGATATAACTCACAATCGTAACAAAAATACAGAAAACGTCGACAAGATGAATAAAAGGTACTTTTAAAATTGTTTGAATCCTTTTTGCAACGCCTATTAATTCTCTAAAATTTTTATATATGGTTTGGTAGATTTTTGAAATTCAAACATTTGGGGGACCAATTTCATGCTTATTTTTGGTATTTTTAAAATTAACTTGTTTTTAATATTACTAAATAAAACCTCCTTTTCTCAAAGCTTTAAGAGAGGAATTATAATACAAACATTTGATAGAAAAGGAAAGTAAGTAATCGAAAATTTTAATAAGTTTAAAAAATATTCTGAAATAATTAACAAGAGAAAAGTTTAAAAGATGACACACTTAATAATCTGTTATTTTTTTCACGTCTCTATAAATAATGTCACACCCGTCACAGTATTTTAACAGACCTTTTTGAAAAAAATTTATTTATTTTTTTAAATTTTAAATACGATTAAAATTGCTTAAAACATCAAATATATCAAACAACAAAAGCGTTCGATTCAGAATTTTCCTTAAAAAGATCTTAACGTAAAAATTTCCTAATATTTAAATTGTAAGTTCAAAGTGTTCTACTAGACGTTACTAAGCGCAGAGAGAAAAACACAGTTAAATATGATCACAAGAATATTATTACAAACATTCCAGTATGGTAACGAAGATCATTATTATGGCTGTCATAATCGCACTAAAGTTGTAGTAAATTTTTGGCGAAAAATTCAATCTTAGCTATGATTAGGATAACTATTAAATGTTTGTGGTTATCATTACTTTATTATAAGTAACCATAATCTTAATTGTGGGTTGTTATAAATATCTTGCTTTTAGATTATGGTAACCATATCAGAAGAGCATTTTATATTTTTGATAGCCCATGATCAAGGTAATGACTACCTATGAACAAAACAATGATTACCACAAACATATAATGGTAATTTTAATCAAAACTTTGAGTACTTTTTTCCAAAAACTAAGTACAAATATAGTATGATTGTGGCAGTCACAATAATGATTTTCGTAGCCATACAATGATGAAATTGTTCGTAATCATATTCCCGTTACCATGCTTTTTGCTCTGCGTGCAGTAGAAATAATATTTATTCAGGATCTTCCTACAAAAACACGTTTAAGAACAACCTATCCTTAAAAAATTAATTATTGAAAATTAATAAGAAGTTTTTTAAATTTAAACAAGTAAGAATATTATAGGTGGTCCAACTCAGCCCTATTATACACAACACCACATTTGTATTGGGGCTATATGAAACAATTTTTGTACTCAGTTTATTAGTTAGTGGCATAAAAATAAACATGTGTGCAAAAGTTTGAGAGGGTTAAGTAATATTCGGGCCATTTAGCTCAAAAGGCTAGTTCCAAAAATACATTTGTGCGCGGGCTAAGTAAAAAATAGACCCATAATATTTTCGTTTGATATAGCAAGGGCATAAAGCAGGACATTTGTCATTTTGAGTAATATTCTAGCCATTTATAGTCCAAAATGCTTTTTTTTGCGAGGACATATATATAGGGACTATGGCAAAAAATGGACCGATCATCACCCCAAGCAATAGGCTTTGTGTCAGTACGACCTGAACTTTGATCACAAAAATACATGGACACCCAGTTGAAAGGAATGGTGAACGGCCATGATTAAATCTGAGTCAATCAGTGTGTTTGAGGTGGGTCTCAGACCATTATTTTTTGGCGTTACAATCATCTGCATATCTGAGTACAAAAATAGTTGAAAATGTAAAGAAAACTGTAACGCCCGTTACAATGAAATCACCATTCATGAGAAGATATATTAAATCTTCTAAAGCAATAAAAATATCAATGAAGGTAAAAAATCTTAATAGGTGATAAAAAATATCTAAGGAGGGAAAATGGAGAAATTGTTGTTGTTACCAAAAAAAACTTGGACTGGATTTTAATGTAATAACTAGGAAAAAGTACTATACAATCTATGCAATCTTAATCAAAGACCTCTAATTTTCTTATTCTGAAAATATTAATGATGTATAAAATATGTTATAAGAAAGGGTACTACTTTTTACCAAAATAAAACATTTTTTTTTAATCCAACAATTTTTTTGGACCATAAATCTGAGTAAAATTTTTATATCAACAAAAATGTACTTTTTATCAACTTGGTTGACTATTGTCCTCAATCATTTTATTATTTAATATTTTTAGACTCATAATCTTAAAAAAAAATAATTAAAAATATATCAAAACCTTAAAAAATAACTTTTTTGCCACCTAATCACTTCTAATCTAAATCTCTGCCAATATTCCTTGGTTTCATATAACTCTTCTTGTTTCTAAAAAAAAACGAAAAAGTACCACAATTGTGAAAAAAGATTTTTTTTTGTCCAGTTGTTGGTTGACTTTTGGAAAATAAAAATAAATAAAAATTTCCACTAAATAGACACTGAAGGTCAAACAGGCTCGGTATTCTTTAAGTGCATACTTTTAGGCTAATTTTCACAAAAATGTTAACAAATCTAATATATGAAAGAATTACTTTTTGAAAACTTAATTGTATTTCGAACCCAATCGGTCTATTTATTTTATGATTATTATAAGACACTTTAAAAAATTTTGTTTCACTGGTATACAATTAAGATATGGCAAATTACCGATCATTCATCTTTGATCATTTTTACCCCGTTAAAGACCTACTTTCTCGAAATCCCTTTTTAATGGATTTTAAAATCGAAAGAGGCACCCGCAGTCCAAAGTCGTAGTCTTAAAGGCACGAAAATATTTACTCTATTTAATATAAATTTAAAATTTTATTTAATTTCCCTGTCAAAGATAGATCTTGCGAGATTTCTTTATTTATAGCAAAAACTAATAACATTTTTCTATTTATTATAACTTAAATAAATTTTCCCTTTAACAACTTTTAACTTTAATAAATTCAAATTTCTTACTTATTCTTTATCTAAAGCAATAAGTTTTTTTTTCAAAAAAAATGAGTTCCATAACTTTTATTTAAATAAAAATTATGTTTTGCCATAAAATTATTTCCAAATCTTGTTGAAAATGTAATTTCGTTTTTATTTAGATTTTTCTACATTAAATTGTAAATTATTCAATTCATATTCCATTTATAGTCGTACGCAATTATTTAACCCTTAACGGTATCTTTCCCCCATAAAAAAATATCAAACGGTTTTTTCGTTTTACGTTTTGTGTTTATCTGTATTTTTTTTGTTGTTTTATCTTTGAATCAAACACACATAAATTGCTTTACTTTTCCTTTTTGTGTGTTCTGTGAAAAAAGAAGTGGAAAAAAATTTACATACCAGAGCCTTTTTAAATAGGCAGAGTCGGCAATTTTCTTTATCTCAAATAAATGTGAGAAAGGATTTTTTTTATAAAGTAAAAAACAGCAAATATGGAAAAATAGGGAAAATGCCAATGAAATGCTTTTAAAGGATTTCTTGAAAGTTTCCCTTTTTTTGTTACAATAATCGAGAAGCACTATGGCCTTTTGTATGGCCATAATTTGTTAATAATTTGTCATATAAATTTGTCATACTTTGCAAAAAAAAAATTTTTTAGCAGATATTCTAAACGAATTGCTTTGTTAGAAGACAATAATCATAATATTTTAAAACCTCTAACTTTGAAACAAAAAAATCCTTCTAAAGTTTTGTTTATTTTGTAAAATTAATTTATCAGCGAATTCCAAAACAAAATAGTTTTATCACTTATAATGGAAGTTTAACGATTTTATTGGAAAAACCGGGTTGTGTTTGAACGATTCTATTGTGACGGCTGTGACAATATAATTAACCTTTTTTTTAATAATATTTTCCTTTCTCTGTTACATGTAAGTTAAAAAGGTGCTGTTTACAGCCAAAATACACTACTACCGTTCAAAGAGTACTGATGATGAAATTACGGAGTTGCTTTCGGAAATGCATTCTACTCGGCTAGTATCGGTAGAAAGAACCTGCTTTTTTCAAAATTAAAGTTTCTTTAAACACTAACGGAAAAATATTAATTTCCTTTAATAAAAAAATTGTGTAGTGAAATTAAGCCAAATTAATTTGCAAAAATTTAAATATTTGAAACATTTAAAATTTTTAACCTAAAAAAGACTACTTTATTGAATTTTCCAACAGAGCAGACAACTTAATACAGGGTGTCTGATGGCAAGTCAATATTTTTAAATACGATTATTTCAAAAAGTAATAAACGGTGCAGAGGGATAGTGGAGCCGTTGGAATTATCGATTGTGCGCACTTGTCAGTCATGATGGTCCATGGTCGAGTGAGCATCGCTCGTTTGCTGTGGAGACATTCTTTAAGAGTAAAGGTTCTTACGTAATTGCCCGTCGACATTTTTGTTCAAAGTTCGGTTTTCAGCGAATACGTGATAGACCGTGTGTAAATTTAATTCCTTCGTGAGTGCAGAGATTCCGCACGACTCCTTCAGAAATGAATGTACCATCGCTTGGGCCTAGTCGATGCAGCTAACGTAAAAATCCGCGACTTTTAATACAGAAAAGATCAGCTTCACTCTGAATTCCAAAAATGCGATTATTTATGAAATTTAAAAAAAAGGATCTGATATTCCATCCATTTAAATTTCAAATCGTTCAGAAACTGAAAGAAAGTTTCGCACAGTAAATCACACTTTTTGCAGCGACAAGGCTAATTTTCACTTAAACTTAAACTTTCGAAAGTGATTATTCATGAAATTTAAAAAAAAAACTGATGTTTCACCCTTTTAAAATTTAAATCGTTCAAGTATTGAAAAAAAGTGATTTTGATAAATGCAAAAATTTTTGTGAGATGACGTTAAAGCGTTTTGGCACAGTAAATCCCAGTTTTTGCAGCGACAAGGCTTATTTTTACTTAAACTGCCACGTCAGCAAGCAAGGCTACCGGTCTACAAGAACTCGCAACCTTCGACTGAAACATTAAAAACCATTGTTTTGCCCGAAGGTAACTGTTTATGGTGCTTTATTTCTGCAAGAAGTAATTAGACCATTATTTTCGAAAATTATCGAGGCCAGGCGACGAATGTCAACGGTGAAAATTTTTGACGCAAGATTTCGAAATTTTTTTGCCAAACCTGCGAGCTCATCCATCGTTCTCTTTACATACGTGATTTCAATTGCACACAGCTAGAGTTTCGATGAATTTCGTTCGGGAAAATTTTCATAAAAACTGATCAGTTGCTTTGGGGATATTTCTTGGCCACCTGAGGTCGTTTATAATGCCAATCTCCAATCTTTTGTGTCTTTAAAGGAAAATATTTGTCGATCAATTAGGTCAATTGAACCAAGTTTTACTGCAGCGTGTAGCGCAGAACACAAGGTTCCGTTTTGAACAGTGTGTTCAGCTCGAAGGAAGACACCTTTGAAAAATAAAATCCCCATTTCCATTCTATCGTTCAATGTTTTTAATAAAACTTGTGTCACTTATTTAGTTTTTTTTTTAAGTTCAAAAATATAAACCTGCCACCAGATTCTCTGTGCTTATGGGCATTATTTTACTTTATATTTGAAAGTGTTATTATGTTTAAAACAATAACATTAAGATTATTATTGTTTAATGTTTATTCTTTCTTCCTTTTGTGTTTCAGATTAAAATCAAAAAAAAACGTTGAGGCATTTAATTATTTCTTAAAAACATTTTTATTTCCTGCTGAATATTAATAATTTTCTTTTTAGTTGTCATTTTACTTTTCTTAATTTTTTTAACTAAAATTCACTTTTTTATGATTTTTTTTAATATCTATTGTTTTTTCCCCTTTTAAATAAAATTAATTCTCCAGAGGCCAGATTAAGAGGAAAAAATCACGTTAGAGCAGTGAAAACAAAACAAAAAAACCCTTAATACTGTCAACAATGTCAGTTGTAGGAGTATTAGAAAAGGCTTTGTTGTTGTTTATTATTTTTGCAGCTACAAAAGCGTTAGTGTTTTTTGGTTAAATTTGTTAACTGCGACTGTCAAGTGTTTAGTTGTTGTTTTTCAATTCTCGTTTTGACTAAATACTATGACAGAATACAGATTTTTAAATTATGTAGGAGTCGTTAACCCTTTTTGCATATTTTCCTCACTTCTCTTCCATATTTCTTAATTAATTTTTTAATAAATGATTTACAATTTGTCTTTTTGTTATTAACTTGCAGGATTAATTTTTCTGTTTTCTCTATAATAAAGTCACTTTTTATATTAACATTAAATGGTCTTTGAAAAAAGAAGCTAAAAGGGAGGAAGCACCTTTAGTTCTGCAAAATATTAAATTTTATTTATTTATTTAGCATTTAGTACAGCTTTTTAATTGAGGACTAATGATATTGAAGTTATGTTTACTGGGACCTTAGGCTCTTAGTAGCATTATTAAGGTGTTTTTTAAAATATGTTAAATAATATTATATAATTTAGTTTCTGGTAGGATCAGTAAGATCAGTTAAAAGAGATTTGTTGTGTTAAAGAAAATATATTTCTGCGCTGTCTTTGGAATTTTGGACATGATTTTAAAAATGTGGTTTAAAATTTAATGTAATAAAATGTTGTTTTAACATACAGCCTGGGTTGATTTGTTAATAAGCTGACCTTGCAAAAGACTGGAATCTCCCAAAAAAAGCCTTTTAAATATGATTATGTCTCTTCTGTTATGATTTTTATCACTATTTTACAAAAAGTTATAGTTGCTGAGTAGGGCACTTGCTATTTTGTGCCACTTATAAATGTACATAAACAAACTATTTTTCTTGGTAAGAAGTGTTCTTGTTAGGTTTTTCATATCATAAAAGTTAAAATTATTATGAATTTTTATTAAAATTAAGAAAAAGTTATATTTGAAACTTTGAAAAATTTTTGTTTTGTGGATTTATTCAATTTGCACGAATTTTATGTGGCTTTTTTCAGCAACACTTTCTTTTAAAATAGCAAATGCTTTGGCACCTTATTAAAAAGCTTAACATTAAAAACTTGTTTAAATCCTTTGGGCTGCTATCTGATAACTCAGATCAAAATAATAACGAAAAAAACTAACTTAAAAGGTCAAATGTCAAACTTTTTTCTAAATTCTTTTGTTTTGTTTTTTTGAAGGAATTTATTTTGTTCTTTTAAAGCAACAGATGGTTTCATCTTAGCATTTCTTTTATTATCGCAAATTTGTTTACGGCTGAAATAAAAGGAGATTTCAAGGCAGTAATGCAAAATAACTTAATTTTGTATGTCAAAATGTACGAGATTTAACTTAAGCTCCAGATGTTTTTGACTTAAAAGTTGAAATAATTTTATATAAAAAAGTATTAAAAAGATTAAAGGCCATATTTAAAATCTTTCATTTTACTTTTTTTTTAGCAAAATTTTGCATCTGGTGGACCTTAGGGACAATTTGTTCATTAAGCTAGAAAAAATATTTTTTTTAAATTGTTTACCTTCAACGGCTGTTTGGTTAAATTTTTAAGTCCAAATTTAATTTACTTTTAATACTTTACATAACATTTATATATAAAATTTTTTTTGTAAAAAAGGTTTTGTTATTATTATTATTATTATTATTATTATTATTATTATTATTATTATTATTATTATTATTATTATTATTATTATTATTATTATTATTATTATTATTATTATTATTATTATTATTATTATTATTATTATTATTATTATTATTATATAACTTTAAACAATTTATTTAAACCATTAAATATATATTTCTTTGTCCTTGTTAAAATTTTTCTTTAGCATTAAACACAAAAATTGAACCTCACTGGCTTTTTCCTTTAAAAGTCATTGCCCCCAGTGTTTGTTTCCCTTCTTAATTTTTTTTCCCCGACAAATCAATTGTTTTAAACACTGATTCTTACCATTTTTTTCATTTGTTGAATTTCTTTTACAAACAAACAATGAGCCACCAAAGCGTATGAGCATTATTTGTTGTTCAATTTGTTAACAATAACTCATACGCTGTGGTTTCCTTTAACAAACACCACATCATGCTCTTTTAATTATATCAATCATATGCCAGCAATAACTTTTACTTTTTACAATACCAAAGTAAATTGCTTGGCAACAATTACGGCAAAAACTGACAAAAATATTCTTTTTCTTTTATGGGTCTTAGTTTATTAATTAAATTTTATTTCAATTTTCAAAACATTAAAATCTTTTTATTTTTATTATGTTGCTCAGAAACTTTATTGTTTCTTAGTAACCTCAAGAATTTATTACAAATAGGTTTGCTTTGACAAATTCGCTTTCTGAAAAATTTCCATGACAAAGAACAATTGTTTGTCATTGTCGTTGTTTTTGGGTTAAAAATTTTTCCTTTGCCTAGCCAAAATTTTTGTTTATTTATTCTATTAAATTCGTTTTTTGCATTTCACAAAATTTTAAAGAGGATAAAAATAATGTTAATAATTTTGTGGCAAGTTCATAAGTTATTTTTTTTTGTTTCTTTAACATGACAAATCATTCAATTTGTTTATGAAAATGTGGCTGCAGCCTAAAAATATACGTTTTAATAGAAATAAAGCAACAGGGCAAAAAAGCCTTTAAGCTAACAATTAATCAAAGCTGATTTTGAAAAAATTGATATTTTTTAATGTCAGGCTCTAGAGTAATTAATTGATACTTTAAAATTAATAAATTTTAAAACATGTAAGAAATGAAATTTGTCTGTGGAGGTAACTAAAATTTGAACTTAGACTTTAAATCATATTATTTTAAAATAGTTTAAATTCGTTTAAAAAAAACAAAAATTATAATTGAGGTCAACAAGATTAACGATTGCTATCGACTGCAAAAATTAGTCCGAAATTCTTAATTAACAAATTATTATTACGTGGTCAGAAAGCTACAAAGTAGACGCTGAAACTTCAGTCCACACGTGAGTTTCATGTTCTTTTTTTTGTGAGATAAAGGAAGAATAAAAACCTTTTTCTAAAAAAAACAACGTTGTTTGAATATTCCATTTAGAAGACGTCGCAGTAAGATTTTTGTGCCCAGAGCTTTGAGACCTTCTGTCTCTCCAGGTTAATACCAACCCGAAATAAAAGCAATGGAGCATGATGGCATATCCCCAGTAAATTGTGGTTACTTGGCCTGTTCATATTCTGCCTTAAGGCTTCTACATTCATGGAGCTAAGTCAAATTAAAAATGATTTACAAATGCTACTGCTATCTGTGAAAAATAAGATCTAAAATTTAACATAAAAAATTATATATGAAAACAAAGGACAATGAAAGAGGTATAGCGGGGCCTTGCCTAACCGTAGAACTTATTCTAAACTCATTTTAAGCCATTAGTTACCCTGCAGAAAGGGTGGATTGATTGGTCGGCATACTCGTCTAGTAACAGTTACAAAACATGAATTGAACAAAAGTTTTTGGTCGTAAACGGTTAAAAAGGCACACACCAAGTAACTGGTTGAAAGGTGTTAAAAAGGTGAGGGGGGAAAATAGAAATACTGGTCCCTACACATAAACATAAATCTGCTTATATATACACACAGAAAATAATCTAAGAAAACTTTACTTAAATCAAGCCATAGCGGTGTCAAAAATACGGTGAGTACGGTTTTTCTTAAATCAAGTACGAAATTTCTTACTCCAAGTAAAATTTTTCAAGTACGAGTTTCTTACTTTTAGCCACAATTAAGCTAAAAAAGGATTGATTTAATTTCGGAACCGTACTTAATGTAAGCGTGAAAAAGATTGATTTAAGCCATAAACGGGATAAATTCGAAAATTAAATGTCATTTTTTTTACTTATGAAGCTTTATTAAAGAAGAAAAATTTTATTTTATATATTATTTTATAGACACATAAAATTTACAATTTAAAAATTTCATTTTTGTACTTACCGAAGCTGAGATTCGAACTAAGGCTTTCTGCACCTCAGCACAAGCGAGACACTTTGTTTTTAAATGTAAAACAATATATTAAAACAACAAGTTTTTTCTGCTTGATTTGTTGAAACAATCCAAATAGGCATGATTTAAGAAAATGTAAGTAAGGATGGTACTTAAAAATTTCAAGAAAGATAATGGATAAATTCAGGAATAAAATTCTTGATTTTAGAAAGCGAGTTTTCTTTCTGTGTACATACACACAAGAGAAAATACAAACACGGTAGATTGAACAGGATCTTAAACAATTAAGGCAAAACCTGTTTATATAGGATTGGCCTGCAACCCGCTCTGTGGTGTTAGTTTTGAGCCAATTGCCCCCTCCAATGACAATGCAATGTAAAACTGGCAGGTTCTCTTCATATAAAGAGCAAGAACTACAACCAGTCCCCACCCTAAGGAATTTTTCACGTCAATAGTCTTGGGCCAGTTCACTTACCCGTAGGGTAACTATGCACCAAAACAAAAAATGGAGGTACATTGTTAGAAAGCATAGTAAGTCCCCTTTTCAAATATTCTCTTTGAAAGTCATTCAGACTGTCGCCATACCCTCGCTATTTTAAGGAAGGTCAGCCTTTCCCTTTTTGGAGCTCAGCATGGTAAAGAAAAGTTAACTAACAAGCACGCCAGCGACTAACAACATTGTTTTAAAACCAAAGCTGGCACTTCATTTAGACCAAGAGCCAAGAGTTGGCTGTTTCCAATCGTGAATAATTTTTCAATGCTTAATCGAGCAGGGATTAAGAAGACAACATCATTTTGTACTTTCTTGCGAAGTGGCCAAAAGCTTTTACTGCCTTTGAAGGAAGCCAGGACCTTTGCACGCAGAGACAACTCAAACAGAGCCTTTTCATGTCTAAGGGTCAAGAATATATACACTGAATGGGAAAACAAATAAAAAATGGAGAGCAGATAAAGAAATTATGTGGGACAAAATTTTTAAAAATCATTATTGGAATTAAAGGCAGCAGAAAAACCTATTCTTACTTTATGACTTTCTAACGAAAAAATTTTATTGACTTCAAAAAAACAAATATCAGTCAAAGAGTATGGGTTCAAACTAAATATAAGGGCTTTCAAAATCCACTTGAGTAATATTAAAGCTTATTGATCTTAAACAAAAATATTAAACAATTTCCGATTTGTTAAATACGAGTAATTGATGCATAACAATTTAAAATTAAATTTCTGTTATTCTATTTATTTCTTTGACACCTCCCAAATTGATCTGAAAATAACAAAAAGTCTTAAAAAGAGGCGTCCCTTTAAAAACAAACAGAAACAAATAACAAATGATGGTATGAAAAAACCAATGACAGTGGAAAAACAAACATTAATTGCCTAAACTTTTTGATTTTTTTACTTAAACTCGAAACAAATATATTTTGGATGTTAAATGTAACCTAACAATACTAAACAGTGTAATTGTATTCAACCATTGACATTTGAAGTCCACATTTATTGTAATTTTAGCAACAAGAAAAAAAAACTAAATTATTAGGGAAGCAAATGAGTTTTTTATAACTTAAAGATCGCTTCTCAAAAAAAAAAAAAAATTTTAAGATAAAACTTTTACCAAAATACGAAATAATTAATTTAAATTAAATTTATACTTTCAAAATTTTGTAAATCTTTAGTTGCACTTCATATCACAAAGGCTAATGGAGTTAAATATTTGAGTTGCCAAGTCATTAAACAAAATCTTTTCCAAATAATTAAGGCCAGCAAAAGAACAATAACCCCTTAGGGATTCAGATAAAGTTTTCTTGTGTATTAAATAAAAAAATGAAAGGAAATTTAAAAAAAAATGCTTTAAAAAAAGGGAAAAGTTTTTTCTTAAGGTCAAGTAGAAAACGTTTTGTTATCAATATATAAAAATATCTTGAAATTTTAAAAGGAAAAAAACTCAAAACTAAAATTTCTTAAGCTAATTGCCAACATTTGAAATTCAAAAACAGCATAATTTTTCTACTACTTAAAACCCTAATCGTTAAACAATGAAAATGATATTCAATTCACGTAATTTTTTTTTAATATTTTACATTAATAAAATATGTTGCCAAAGGACCTTTACTATGATACTTTCAACCTAAATCTTCATATAGAATAAACTTAACATTAGCATACTGAGAAAAGCCTTTGAAAAAGGAAAAATGTATGCTTTCACACACACACACTCACATGTCTTTGTAACAAAGTTATTAAAAGAAAAGAAAATATAATATTATTTTTTGTATTTTTCACGCAATAAGCATTTCTTACACTTGAGTAGATTAAATCTAGGTTAAACAACTTTTTTTTTCATCTTCCTTGCTAAAATATACATTCACACACACATATTAAGACAGACTGCTTTTGAAATGTTATTGACATGTGAGTGTTGTTGGAAAGGTATACAATTACATGTCATTGCTTAATATGAAAAATAATTTTTAAGAAAAACATTTTATATGAAGTTTAGCTTAAAAAAAAGAAGGTAAAAAGAAAATATTACACCATTCTTGGGTTATTAAATAGCGCTTAAAAGTATGCTTTACTTTTTTTGTAGTATTTTGACAATATGTACGTGTGTGCGTGTAATACTTGCCGTTATTTGTTCCCATCATCTTTTGGAAAATTTAACCTTATGCACATGTAGACACTTAAGCAATATGGTGTATATATTTCATTCATTTTATATGTTACATTTGTAAAAAAAAACAACTAATAAAGAACTTAACTAGCTCAATGTCTACAAGTTAGAGGGCAGGATGAGAAGTTCTCTAAATATAAATGAAGCAGTGTTTATACCCTTCGTATATTGGTACGGTGCATATATTATGTACCCATTTTGTTCGTAATAATTTTTTTTGGCGAAACCATAAAGTATCATTTGCATGTCCTTCGGTCCGTTTGTTGAACTTAAGTTTCCGAAGCCAAGTCAAAATCCATTTTCATTTGGGAAGTCACAAATTACATGTCATCTGACACCATATGCTACTCAGGCCCAAAATATGCAGTTATGGCACTGATAAGTTTTTAATCATATCATGATATCTCTCCCTATTGACAGTTATCGTTACACTGTTTTAAGTTTCAAAAAAGTAAGGTCCAATGTTTCCTCCTGACCAAATTGCTCACCAAACTGTTACTTTTAATGGATTCAAAGGTGACTGATGAATAATTTGATTTTTTTCATTGCCCAAATCCGACTGTTCTGTCCCATTCAAAAGAAAATTTTCCCCTTAACTCGCTATGATTTCTTTACGATAATTGGGGTGGTCATGGGCGAGCTGTAAGATTCTATTGGCAAATGTACGGCGGCGTAAATGGCCTTCTGAAAGAAGCACTTGTTTTACCTGAATCCTCAATGAAAACAAATACAAATCCTTTGGCCACAAAGTTGTTCCTTGAAAATAAAGCTCCTGAGCACGACGTTGAATTAAGGTTGATGGATTGTTTTGAACACTTTCTTGAGCAGCAGTATTGTTTTCAGCCAATCTAGCAGTACATTGTGGTTCAAGCTTGGGCCTATCAGCTACATTCCCTCTTTCTTTGAAATCATTTACTAAATGATAAATAGTGCGTCTTATTGGCACGTTATTTCTCACAAAAATTTCACGTAACTTTCTTATCGTCCCAGTAATCGATGATTGATTTTGACAAAATGTTTTAACGACTAAAACACGTGGGCTAACCGAATAGTTTTCCATTATAAATTAACCGCGCCCCTACTTCACGGCTGCCAAATAGGAATTGTGAAGACCAAAATGGAGGCAAAACAAAGTAGTATATCTTGCCGGCGGATGCTCTGTATTTCAGTTATTTAATTTATTTTCGCTTTAACAATTGATTTATTTTTGTTTTGAAATATTTAGAGTAAATGCAAAATATAGTAGTTTTGTCGTTCTTAGCCACTCACGTAATTCGAGAATGGGCAAATAGTATTTAATGTGTCACTCATGGGGCCTTTGTTGAACCCACTGTTCTTTTACAAAGCATGTTTGCTAGTTTTTGTTCCAAATTGTGCTTTGAGATAGTTTTTCCACTCAGGATTACTTCAAAAAACTTTCGAAATCACAATTATCTTTTTTAAGAAACGTAACTGATCAACCTGTGCAACTTTCGGCTTATTGATAAAAAGGATATTTTCAATCTGGTCCAGATCTACACTTAGTTTATATTGCTAAGCCTTGTTATGTAGAATGTATTGGATGTTTTTCCTTTAATTCTTAGGTTGATTTATGTCCGTTCCTTTTAGGAGTATAACCGAATAAAATGCATCACAGTGTTTTAAAGTCTCAGCCAGTCAAGGTCTCTAGTAGGTACGATCCCCAAGTTATCTTCCTCCGCTTATAATTTTTGATCAATCCTTGTAAAACTGGTCCAAGGCTTGGGTTAGCATGTTACTAAGGTAAGGTTGAATGAGCCAGTTTTAAGGACTTCACATTGACTTTTTCAATTCCTAGTGGAACAACAACTCAGTAACTTAAATACGACTTATATGTTATAGTGAACCCAATGGTGTTTCCCGCTCTCTTAGAAAATGCCAGACATCCCGTCCTACCATTCCCAGATATTTGTGTCATATTTTTAAAGAGATAAAACCCAAAATAGATTTTCTGGACAATATTATAGAATGTGCTCAACAACTTGCTTGAGTATCATTTGAGACATCCGAGAACCTGCAATCAATTCTGGTCAATCCAACCACTCTTTAAATGTTAACGGCTGGCCGATACGGTCCTTGAAATTAATCGTCGCTTTGGGTCAAAAAATCTCCATATAATTAAAAGGAAAATAATAACATTTATGCTGTAGACCATTAAGGGTTGACAAATGTATAACACAAGTGCCTAAGTCTACGTCCTAGTGGTATCAATTGGGAAACTTTCAGTTCAATTACTGAAAGGCTAAAAGACATGGAGTGAGACGAAAACAATCTGTCTTGGGTAAATGTGTGATCAGTGATTCACTGGTCTGGCTTGAGGCAGGTTGTCCTTGTTGCGCTGTGCCATGTGCATTGCCATTAAGTGGCACAGCAATACAGGGTTCTAAGGGTACCAATACCTTATTTGTGTTAAATAGAATTTGGTATGAATTTTACGGAAGTAGTTATCCGAGGCTGACCAGAGTCCTACCCGGTACCACGGGAATCAGTTGGCCCCATGTGCTTACCAGTGCATTAATTTATTAATGGTGAGGTCTCCTTTGGGAGTTCACGTGGTGGCTGTGGCTATCCCCAAGCGGGAAAACTGAGAGCGAAAGTTGATATGCAGGGGCCCCAGAGTGATCGTGTAAGCGGTCTTATGTGAACTTAAGGTTTACAAGATAGAGTTTCTAGTTTTGGCGGGTATACTCAGGCACATGAGCAACTGTTGAAGTAGGCTAACAGCTGAAAAGGTGTAAGTGTGTTTGGAAGTAGGTGAATAGGGAAACTGACTATGGCTGGGGAACCTAGGATCTAAAATAAGATCCCGTCAAAGAAGTAGCAAATAATGAGAAGGCTGGCATTAGCATGCTGAAGCATGTGCGTGACTCAGTCCTGACTGGCAGTGAGAAGATTATGAAGCATTGATGATGGTGGAGTAATTGATTTGTCTAAATGAGAAAAGATCCTTCTAACAGATCTGGGTGTCGCATTCGTCGGGTGCGACATGATAATCATAATCTTTCTTGCTTAAGGTTGGGTGCTGTTTCACAAGCGTGTGTAGAGGTGTCTTATCGGCGCGGATCTGTTTTGATTATGAAGAAGCGAGATCAAAACTACACCATTTCCAATTGTATTTCAGAACTTTCTAATTGTATTTCAGAAATTTCTAGTTCAATTTCAGAAATTTCTAATTCAATTTCAGAAATTTCTAATTCAATTTCAGAAATTTCTAATTCAATTTCAGAAATTTCTAATTCAATTTCAGAACTTTCTAATTGTATTTCAGAAATTTCTAATTCAATTTCAGAAATTTCTATTTGTATTTCAGAATTTTCTATTTGTATTTCAGAATTTTCTATTTGTATTTCAGAATTTTCTAATTGTATTTCAGAATTTTCCATTTGTATTTCAGAAATTTCTATTTGAATTTCAAATGAAAAATTCTGAAATACAAATAGAAATTTCTGAAATACAAATGGAAAATTCTGAAATACAATTAGAAAATTCTGAAATACAAATAGAAAATTCTGAAATACAAATAGAAATTTCTGAAATTGAATTAGAAATTTCTGAAATACAATTAGAAAGTTCTGAAATTGAATTAGAAATTTCTGAAATTGAATTAGAAATTTCTGAAATACAATTAGAAAGTTCTGAAATTGAATTAGAAATTTCTGAAATTGAATTAGAAATTTCTGAAATACAATTAGAAAGTTCTGAAATACAATTGGAAATGGTGTAGAAACGCAATTCGGGTTAAGATAGCCCAATTCCTCACCAAGGGGTCTGTTGTGGCTACACAGAGTCATGACAGAGAATTGGTACTTGGGTGGCTGGGTAGACCATTCTGGGGGCGCTGGTGGACGTTTTGTATCCACCGTGAGTTATTGCCAGCATGGCAAGTATCACGTAAAGCCCTTAACGTCTGTAGACCATTAAGGTATACAACTTCTTATTGAAGCACTTTTTTATATAATATGTCACCACATCCAAAACTGCTATCACTAGTTTCGCCTAGCTTTCCTTGCCGGGAATGGGTATGAATACTACCCTACCCTGGTTCCCTGCAAGTTACAAGGAAGATAAGCGAGGGGTTCGGCAAGCATTAAAAATCTTCAACCAATAGCTGAGAAGATGTCATCCGGTAGAGCCCAGTAAAATAAAGCGTTTTTATTTATTTAATTTTTCATGTTTTTGTTTTGAAAAGTTTGCTGATATAAGTAAATGTTAGACGGGGCAACCACTGACATCATCATGTAATAAGCTACCAAGGAATTAAGTTATTTATAAACATAAGAGTGTTTCTATCACCCGCAATTTTGTTGTCACCATTTTATTTAATGTGCAATTGGTTTTAAAAGTTAAAAAAAAAATATACTTTCTGCTACAGACTTCAATTTTTTATCGGAAAGCACTTTTTTTCAACCCAAAATAATATCTCCGCTTACATCTTTCAAGCAAATTTTACGCCCATTTGTTTTACAAAAAACCACATGTGCATTAATGTATGTATGTATGTTTCTACGTCTTCATATGTTCACATGTGTGTTGTTCTAAGTACTTATATATTTCTTTATTACAAATATACATTTTTTGCTTATTTTTCATACCCATTCACGCCCAAACACGCATCTATACATATTGGAACTTTATGTTTTGCTTTACTCCGTTTTGCATTTCTTTAGATGAAAATGATTTTTTGGTTTCTTTACTGGTGTTAAACAAATCATAAACACTTACACACAATTACATAAGCACTTTATTAATACAAACGTATAAACACACTCACACAAACACACATTTTGTATTGAACTACATACCATTATATGTTACAAATACTTACGAATCAGATAAGTTTTTTTCAAATAAATATTTGGCGTCTGTGTGTGTGTGTGCATGTGTGGGAGTGCGTTTTATGTGTAAATTCTTTTAATATTAAAAAAGGGTATGATTTTTTGTGGCAAATGTGTTTTATGCCGCATTAACATTTTATAACTGATTACGTGCATTTTTTTTCTTACCCGCATGTTAAAGCAGTGTTACCAGATGTAGCCGGGGGGAAATTTGTTAAAGTTTTTAGACAAGACGCTTTTTTGTTTAAAAGTTAAAAACTGATGATAACAAAAAACATTAAGTACACAGAAAAAAAATGATATCGGATATCAAGTATTAAAAAAAACGGTTTGACTTTTAAATTAAAATTTAAAAAATTTTTTTTCGTTGATCACGTTGTATTTGAATATATTTTTTTATTCGTCAGTTGCTTTTTTTAATTTTTAAAAATAAAGTTACGATACCTGGTCATAAAAATATGAATGTACTTACAAATTTGGATGTCAATTTAACAATAAAATAATTGTATATACAATTTGGTTATTAATATGATATTATCGTATTTTTTTTTGTGTAGATTCCCCTAAGATAATTAGAACTTTTAATACTTAAAACTTTTTTTTAATTTACATGCCTTACCCTGTCGACAATAGTTAGAAGGTTCTTAAAGTATTTTTAATATTTTACAATTACAAAAATAAACTGGGAGTACAAGCCATTAAATTTCCCATAGTTGGCTAAAATACAAGACCTACAACAGGCGACAACTCCAATACTAACGCTACTTAAGGACTTCATGAAATACCTTTTGTCTGTAACGCAGATTTTAAAATAAACCCAAAATCACGAATGAAGTCAAATTTGGGATTTTCTACTTCATATTTCTCTCAAGAATATTTAAGAAGCCGCATTGGCTAAATGGCTTTTCTTTAGGTTTTTAATATTGCGTTGCCCTCTTACAGGGTTTAAATGAAAATAAATGATTTTATACTTATCCTTTGAAGTTCAAAGGTACATCGCTAGCTAAAATGCAAAACAACGTAACTAAAAAACAAGTATGGCCACCCTCTTAGGGAGTGGGGGTTAGTATGTTCTTGGAAAATGTTTCCAAGGAGAAATAAGTTGGGGTCAGTTCTAAATTTGACCTATCCACGGGCACCCTGGAAACTGCAAACTTGGGGAATTGATTACACTTTCGCTTAAGGGGGCTCTCTAAATAAAGAAAATACGGGATTTGGGAGGGAAAACCAATGGGGGTCGGTCGTAGAGTTTATTTCATAAAGGCTGACTCTGGAGAAGCTATGGTTGTTTTTACATAATTTTTTTAAATTTTGTATGGCAACCCCTTGGGCGATGGAGGTAGGGGGTAAGCATGTTCTAAAAATACATTTGGAAGGGAAAACTAATGGGGGTCTCTCATACATTTAATTCCTCAAAGGGCGACTCCGAGGAAGTTGTGGGGTTTTTACCCAATTTTTTTTAAATTTTGTATAGCAACCTTCTAGGGGCTGAAGTTGCACAAAAATTTTTTGCAGGAATCGCTAGCTTAGGTCGGTCTTACATTTAACCTTTGTAGGAGCACCAAGGAAGCTGGGGGAGCAGTTGAAATTTTTTTTTTAAATTCTACTTTGTATGGCAACGCTGTTGG
This sequence comes from Melanophora roralis, assembly GCA_963583895.1. NCBI lineage: Eukaryota > Metazoa > Arthropoda > Insecta > Diptera > Rhinophoridae > Melanophora > Melanophora roralis. The sequence continues at coordinate 14,554,473 of OY757188.1, forward strand.
GGGACGGAGATAGGTTGAAAAAATGCTCCACAAAAATGTTTGCGGGAAAAATTTAGTGGGACTCGGTCTTAGATTGCACCCCAAAGCAGTTGTAGAGGCTTTATTTAAAATTTTCGAGAAATAAACAGAGATAGTCTTGGTGTTGGCTTATATTTCGGTCAGTTATCGGGTGATTTCGCTGAATTTCAATAGCGATTTGCTCTCAAATGTTTCTAATAATTTAGTAGCAATTAAAGGCTATGCAAACCTTATTAAAAGCCGCCGCTTCACACAAATGCACCAGTTTAAAACAATTTTTAAGACGGATACAGTAAAAGCTTTCAATCTCAAACTAAAAAAATATTTTATTATAATATAAATATTTATTTGAAAATTTATAACAAAACTTATATACACAAGGATCAAGGTTTTAATGCCATTTTCAATAAAAATAGTATAAAAGATTCCTCACTTGGTTGTGATTTGTTTGACATAACATCTGTTAAAAATTTTCTTGGAGTCGTTAATGCTTTTTTTACTTTATTCCAACGCTAGACTGAGATTAAATATTTTTCGTTATCAAATTTTAAAAATTTTACTTTGAAGTTTATATCGCAATATGCTGTTAAAATAATATCCATGAAAAAGAAGAGACACGTTTTAATATTTACTAAAATTTTCAATAGTTTTATTATTAGTTTCCGTGATATGAAATTAAAGTGTTAAAGGCTAAATTTTCTTTGAAACTTAACAAATCTAAGCAAACGGCATCACCATACAAAAATGCTTACAATCACACATACATACATTCAAACACACATCCAACAACACAAGCTATCAGTGGTTCTATGCGTCACCAAAAGTTTCTGTATTAATTTCTATGTATTGAAAGTAGCAAACTGATAGGGAAATGTTTTCCTAAGGGAGCGCTTTGATTACAAAGACAGTTTTATAGTTTTTTCATATATAAAGTTACACAGAAAATATACAGATTTTCATAGAAATATGAATATAATCGAATTACTTACGCAGAAAATTGATTTGGCAATATTTGCTTAGGATTTTTTGAGAAGCTAAAAAAGTTAATTTTTGTTAAAAGAAGATTTTTTTAAATTAATTCAGTAAACTTAATAGAGCAAGTTTAAGGAAATTGTTTAATACATAGGAGGCCTTAGCTTTAAATTTTCTTAAGCAAATTAGTTTTTAAGGCAAAAACTTGCTGCTATCGGTAAAATAGCTTTTGTTCAAAAATCTTAATTCTTACTGAGGTTAAAAAAGGTTAATCAGAAACGCTTAAGGTCAGTTTATACAAGGTGGCAGCGTAAGAGATGTAACTACAACAATAGAACAAAAACAATTCATTTTATAAGTGTAATAAAGTTTATGTTGTCAAAACATACGAAGTAAAAATTTTAAGTATGTGAATAAGTAGAAGAATAGAAAGTTGGAAATTACTTAAAACCAAGGCAGGAAATAAAATCAAAAAGATTTTTTGATACTAAGAACGACAAAAAATTATCAGATTGGCAGTCGGTTATTTCATATTTGTAAGCTTATAACCCCTAACTAACACTTTTTGTCTACTTACAGGGGATCCATATACCTTCCTTTCATATTGTAATCCTTGAAACCTCAAAAAATTTAAAAAGTACTTCAAAAGTACCAAAAATAGTATTTATCCCTTTTTTTAAAACCCGTTAGCAGCAAAATTAAAAAAAAAAATACCAACATGTTTAAACTTTTTTAAGGCCATTTATATGCATTATGAATTATACAGGGTGTCTGGGGGCAAATTTATATTTTAAATACAATTATTTCAAAAAGTAATAAACGGTGCGGAAGGAGAGGGACGTCGTTGGAATAATCGATTGTGCGGGGTTCTGAAACATTTATTTATAATGATTCGTCGACAATTTTGTTCAAAGTTCGGTGTTCGACGAATACATGATGGACAGAGTGTAAATTTAAATCGTTCGTAGGTGCAGAGATTCTGCGCAACTGCTTCGGCTATGAATATGTCACGTACAGGTTCCAGTCAATCTTGAAGGATTACGGAAAACATTTAACTGGCTAAAAGCAGTTTACGTAAAAATCTGGGACTTTCAAAACGAAAAAGGGTAGCCTCACAGGGACTTCCAAGAGCGATTATTTTTATGAAATTTTTATAAAGAATCTGAAGTTCCATTCTTTTACAATTCAAATTGTTGAAGAACTGAAAGAAAGTGACTTCGGTTTACGCAAACATTCTTGTGAAACGATATTGGAGCGTTCCCGCACTTTTTATCCCATTTTTACAGCGACAAGGTTTATTTTCTCTTCAACGGATACATAAGTAAGAAAAACTGCCTTTACTGGTCTCCAAAAATCAGCAACCCTCGACTGAAACATCAAAAACCGTTGTATTACCCCAGGATAACTGTTTATTGTGCCTTTTTCATGCATGTGATAATTAACCTTTTTTTTTCGAAAATTCTGGAGGCCAGGTGACTAATGTAAGCGGCGAAAATTATCGACGCATGATTTCGGAATTCTTTTCGCCAAATATTCTCATCCATTGTACTCTTCACACACAAGTTTTCAACAGGATGGGGCAGCTGCAAACGCAGCCAGAACCTCAAAAAATTTTCTTCAGGAAAATTTCCCCCAAAAGCTGATCAGTCGCTTTGGGGACATCTCACGGCCACCAACGCCATTTGATGTAACTCCCATGGACTTTTTTGGGACTACCTAAAGGAGAGGGTTTATAATGACAATTTTCTATCTTTTGTGACTTAAAAGGAAAATATTTGCCTAGAAATTATCTTAATTGGAACAATTTTGCTGCAGCGCCTAGGGCAGAATACAAGGCTTCGTTAAAATAATAATAAAATCCGAATTCCATTCTATCGTTCAATGCTCTTAATTGCGTTTTTTATTTTAGTTTAAAAATACAAAAAATTTACCACCCTGTATTTATATGGACACACACCCGAAGGAACGGACGGACATTGTTTAACTGAAAAAGAAATTAAGCGTGAAATAATCAGCACAGCTTAAGCTGGATCTAGGTTTTTTGTTTTGTTTAATCATAGTACACCCATATATTTCAAGATCACTCAAAAACTGATTAGAAAATTACAGTGGAGAAGATTGGTTTCACTCTTTTTATAACTACGATATTGTTTTCACTGAAAACCGCTTTACTTAGTTAAAATTAGTTCCGGCTACAACTTCAAGGGCAGGGTCTAAAAGCCAAAACTGTTTTTGAACAACAACTAAAAATTCTTTGTGCCAAAGCAAAATTTTAACAGCACTAAGTTTAAACTCTTCTTAAATTTTTTCAACCCTGTGCTCTTTAACCTCTAGAGGTCTTTCTATTGCAAGATAATAATCTTGTTTTATTCGAAAAATTGTCTAAGAGATCACGTAGTTCTTTTCAAAGTCGCTCTAGCTCAATACTTTAGTTAGCTTTTTTAAGTGCCTGCCACCAGATATATTTCCACGAACAGCAAGGGAGATAAAAAAAATTATAAAAATTTGAGGGGAAAAAATTTTGAATCCATTTTGATGTAAAGGTAGTTTCATTGTGACGGGTGTGACTATTTTACTTACATTTTTGCCTTTCTCTCAAAATTTCGATTTTTTTTTATTTCCTTTTTTATACCCTTCCCATAGTGATAGGGGTATATATCAGTTTGTCATTCCGTTTGTAAGTTCTTTATTATCCATTTGCGACCCCATAAAGTATATATATTCTGAATCCTTAAAGATATGGGAGTTGATATAGCCATATCCGTCTGTCCGTCTGTTGAAATCAAGTTTCCGGAGTCAAATAAAAAGACACAGACCAGTTAATGGTGTCAAACTATTAGAAATGTCCTGGAGACAATCGCTATTTAAAATCAGCAAAATCGGTTCACTACTGACCGAGATATAAGCAAAAACCCAAAACAACCCATTTTTTTAGGACAAAATCCGTCCATATATCCCTATATATCTCAGTAAATACAGTCACTCTTGCCACAAAAATTGGCACAGACTCTTTTAAAATAGTGATCAGGGGAAGTGGTATTTTTTCCTACAATTGCACAAATTTAGTGAAATATTTTATGCGATATATCTCGGAAACTATAACAGCTATCGACATCAAATGTTCAACAAAAAGGAATTGGACAACAAGGCCTACGCTTTAAAGAAAAAAGTTTTTGAGCAGGGGCAAAAAAAGGGGTAGCTCCCATAGATATCAACGATTTTTATGAAATTTTCGATATGCTACTTCTGGAAAACTATTACAGCTATCGACTTCGAATACTCTTTAAAAAGTAATAATTAAATGATTCATATATTTTGGAGTAAAAGTTGGAGAAGAGCAGGGGGACTAGAGCATGCCATAACATTTAACAACTTTTATTAACCTTTAAATGTGAATAATGTCGAAAACTTTTAAAACTCTCGACCTCAAACCTTCTTCATCTATTTCTATTATTCATACGAACGTTAAAATTTTATAAAGTTTTCTATGGACTCTAAAACTCGCACAAGATTTTTTTATTATATTATCTGCAGTACAAAATAACTCGGCTGGGTATATCAAAAGGCCAAGGTGAAGGGTATATACGATTCGGCACAGCCGAATATAGCGCTCTTACTTGTTTATTAGTAAAAAAAATACTGAAGAAACATGATATCCGCTCGTAACTATAACTAGAAGACTATATTTTGAAAGAGAGCACGACTGGAACTTTAAGCAAAAATGACCATCAGAGACAACAAGCTCATAATTATATTGTTGACTGCAAAGAATGAACTGTCATTTAACATTAATTGCATTTTCCAGTGATGCCAACAATTTTTCTTATTTTTTATCCACAGGTCTTTCTCCAAAAAAAGTTTTTGTACAGCTAATTTATCAGTATAAGGTGCCAATCTTGGTTCACTTTCAGATCAAAATTAATCGATAAAAGAAGGAAAACGATTTTTCCCCATTTTTGGCTGTACTACGTGGAATTTTTTAATATGAAATATTTTTTTTAAGGTGCTCCTATTGCAATTGTTTGAGTTATTGTAATTAAAATTAGTCAAAATTAGGTGATACTCTATAACCCGTCCGATAGTAATTTTGTTAATTGGCTGTACCATTTTTAATTAAATGTAATTAACATTTCGTTAATCAAAAGCTATTTTTCTAAAGGCTCTAATTATATCCTTTAATTGTACTTAATTATCGCGACTTTATCAAAGTTTATTAGTAAGTCACAAAAGTTCTTTTAAGGCAAAAATAAACTTCTAAAATTTGTTGCATTAAAATTTGAATTTTTCTAAATATTTTTAATCTTCTTCCCTTTTCGCAAGTAGGTTGTCCGTCCTTTAAAAAAAATTACTTTAAATTTTTAAAGCATTTTTACAAATGATGAAATTTCTATATTTTCACATAAACCATAAAAAAATTTAAAATAAAATACCTGGAAAATTTCCGCAAATTTTGATTCAGTTTATCACAACGTTCTTGTTGCCCACCTTTTTCGTTTTTATTATGTTTTCATTTCTTCTTAAAGTATTTAATTTCTCATCAAATTAAAGAGATGTTCTTACACTTTGTCTCTGTCTGTTTAACATTTTATTAAAATTAAAATAATTTTCTTTTTACATTATTTTGTGGCTCTTTTCTTTGATGTTGTTGTAGTTGCTATTAAAATTTTTCCAAACATCTCCTAAGGATACCTTTGTTGTTACTCAGCAGCAGCAAAAAGACAACAAGAGAAACAAGACGGATATAAAGAAAATATAGAAAGAAAATAAAATTAAAATGATTTTTACACAGTTTTGGTAGACCGAGCAATGAATAAAATGGGGGAAAAAATCTGTTTAACAGAAATTGCGGTTCATGTCCTAGGGAGGGGGTGGTCGTTGGGAGTTGTTGTTCTAGCTGTGTGTGTTTTCCAATGGGGGCTGTTTATGTCTGTTTCTAACGTATGTACGTGGTTGTGTCATATTATTTTAACTCCAGTCCTTAAGTTAGTTTTGTATTTTTCTGTATAAATTCTTCTTTATTTAAATGTAGTTTTTTTTCTTATTGCATATATAGTTTTTTGTATTTTTTTTTTGTTGTATTTGTTGTTGTTAAACTTTTCTATACACTAAACAACATTTTTCACATTTCCTTTTTTTAACAAACATACTTAAGTGGCAATTTATATTCCCTTTCTGACTTTAGTTTTAGCACTTTTAAAACAAAACCTTTTTGTACACATTCATTCATACGTACATACATATATATTTACTCCTCTGTATTCCATTTACTAATACTCGCACAATATAATTTTCCCTTTTATCTCTTTTTCTCTTTTTTTTATTTACTGTCTTCTAGTGTCCATTATTTTTCAAAAGGCATTATTGCCACTATCATCCCAGCTTTTTTTTCATTTTATCAGACATTTGCACAATCTGAAACCCGTTTTTGGATTTGTGAATTGTACGTGTGTTTGCTTGTGTTGGTATTTGCATATCAACAAGCAGTTACAGTTTTATTACCAACTGTCCCACAAAAAGAGAAGCAACTGCGAAGTACAACTTTTATGCTAATTTGTATGAAGTGATACAGTCTATTTAGCAGCGGCTCTTTTGTTGTTGCAATACCCTATAGCCAAGTGTTGGAGCCTTTAAGTACGCATCCTTTATTTTCTGTTACCTTTCTTTTGGTTGAAATCACAATTTGACATAAATTTAAATAATTTGGGAATAAAATGTAAAGAATTATAACTGCGAGCCATAGACTTGGTGGATTTACAAAAAATGTTATTATGTTGTGTTGTGATATTTTCATTATTTTTAACATTTCTTTTTTACAAATATATAATGCTCTGATAACTTACGGTATTAGCCCAATCAACATAAGCAGGCCATCCTACCGTATTTGGAGTGTTTGTGACTAAGACTTTGCTAATATTCTGGAGTCTAACAGGTTATTATGCGACCGCCAGTATTAAGGTAGGTTACTTTAGGTTAAAATGGCTGTCCTTGAAGACCCCATATAGACCATTCGGGTCCATAAGAAACGATAACCAGTCTCGCTAGTTTGATGTAATAAAATTCAGGGTGCTTCACAATCGCTCAGAAAATGTCGGCAGCTTTATCTTTCCAACCCCGGATATTTCTTCCTTCGAGTCCTTAGTATTACCGGACAAAAAGAACGGTAAACAGTCTCGCTGATTCAATGACAAGAAATCTAGGGTGCTCCCTACTCTCTTGGCAAACACCAGCAGACTTATCTTATAAGCCCCGAATATTTTCTCCAGGCCTTGGAGCAAACCAAATCCTAGACAGCTTGCTCTGGAGCGTATGAGCGCAAAAAAGGAAACGATCTCTCAAATCAAGGATTTTATTCTTTAATTATTCCAAAATCGTACTTAAAATTTTTTAATTATGATCCGTATTTAGATTTTCTTTAATCAAGTCGATTGGGATTTCTTTATTAAAAATTAATCAACAAAACTTGCTGATTTTGCCTGCAGTCAGCGCTGGTCAATCGTACGGCTCTCTTGGTATAAAGCGCTGTCCTTCAGGAGAATAACTTTAGCATGTCTTTGCTTGTATTCTGGCCGTTCTTTTTGTAAATCACGGTTCAAACGCATTATTTGCAGCCTATTCCGATGGCCCGTTTTAGTATCGCTTAGTTGTAGCAGCTTATTGTACAAAATACCCTTTTGGTCCCACCAGATGCACAACAAATCTCCATTCTTGAAGCGTCGGAACCATCCCGTACATTATTTATTAGTTAGAACATAGTCACCATAAACGTCCACAAACATTTGATGCGCTTCAGCTGCACTTTTCTTCTAATTAAAACAGAAAATTAAAACTTTCCGCAAATGCTGTTTAGTAAACACAAAATTGCTTATAATTAACACAGTAAAATCTCAAAGCTTTTTTAACTTGATATTAATAAAACCAGCAACATCAGCTGTTACTGTTTAATACTAAAAGAAGCCAGAGCCATTGTTTAAAAGCGGACCGAACTTATTTGTACTCCCAATTAAAAAAGTATAACTCTTTGATTCTTTGTGGATTCTTGTAGACTTTTCCCCACAATGGCCTTTCTTAAACCTTTTCTAAGTCAATTTACTCCACATATTGTTATCTCAGGCAAACTATGGTCTACCTTTTCTTAAAATTTTAAGACCACACACCTTACTTTTTTGACACTATTTTTTAATGATCCGCTTATAATTTTTTTATTTTATTATTTTATTATTAAATATCGTAGTCGTAGTCAATATAATACAATACTTTCGTTAGCCGCCCCTTACACATAAAATGCTACCGATTTCGTAACAAAAACATAATGACATTTCCCCTCATATGCATCTTTTAACGTAAAAGTTATAAAAACTTATTTTTATGATCAATAAATCATATGTTGTAATCAATATTTTATTTGTAAAATTGTGGCAATTTCTAATCTCGTAAAATTTAAAGCATCCTCGAAACCCTAAACATTTATGCCTTAATCAAATATATCAATTTAGAGAGCAAGAACATGTTATTCCAAATTATTTCTTATTTACTTTTTATTCTTTTTATTGTCCTTTCTTGTTTTTACCCAACATCTTGTCTAGCGTAATAAAAAACTGTCAACAGTGGCGTTGCTAAGTGCAGTTAGTAGACATTAAGAAATCATCATAAAAGTTCAATCCCTTTATATAAAATTGAATAACAAAATGAATTCTGCGTAACAATAAATTTTTTATTATTTTTATTTGCAATTTCATCGAAAAGACACTAAAAAACGTTAAGAGATAATTGTATTTTATTGCAGGGAGACATAGAAAAGCTGAACATTAGCGTGTAACAACTATAGTTAGTTGGACAAGTTAACTTAAAAGATTCGTAATCCTTTTGTAGACAATAAAATTGATTGGCTTGGCAGTTTATGGCCCAGAAGTATTATATTGAACCATTGTCTCGACTACTGAATGCCTTTAAGCTATAACCTTGATTTCTTTTTTAATGTTTTATAAAAAAAATCAATAGAAATTTAGTTAAGTGTTAAGGGGTTAGAGATAAAACAGAGAAGGTTCAACATTAAAAAAAGGAAATAAATTACAAAATCACTTCCTAAGCAGACAAAAAACATTTAAAAAGAATAAAATAAAATAAAATAAAATAAAATAAAATAAAATAAAATAAAATAAAATAAAATAAAATAAAATAAAATAAAATAAAATAAAATAAAATAAAATAAAATAAAATAAAATAAAATAAAATAAAATAAAATAAAATAAAATAAAATAAAATAAAATAAAATAAAATAAAATAAAATTAAATAAAATAAAATAAAATAAAATAAAATAAAATAAAATAAAATAAAATAAAATAAAATAAAATAAAATAAAATAAAATAAAATAAAATAAAATAAAATAAAATAAAATAAAATAAAATAAAATAAAATAAAATAAAATAAAATAAAATAAAATAAAATAAAATAAAATAAAATAAAATAAAATAAAATAAAATAAAATAAAATAATATAAAATAAAATAAAGTAAAATAAAATAAAATAAAATAAAATAAAATAAAATAAAATAAAATAAAATAAAATAAAATAAAATAAAATAAAATAAAATAAAATAAAATAAAATAAAATAAAATAAAATAAAATAAAATAAAATTCTAATCAAAGTAATGGTTTTATGGTACAAATAAGGATTAAGGCAAACACCCCTTAGACACATTGTATACACAATTTTTACGTTATTTCTCCTTTGTAGCCTTTAAGTAATTGCAGACATCTCTTACATTCCAGCTTTAGTGTTAAATCAATCTAATTGCCTTTTAGAGCCCCCCAACAGAAAAATCACCACAAACCAGCCTCCAGAGTCGTATTTAACGTTTTGTCTTATGACACACGTTAACACATTCATTTAACAATCTATCGAGCATTTTATATTACACCCCAGTGAGATCTAAATTAAATATAATAAAAATTTATTTAGTTCTATTTTCATTTCAGTAAACAAATATATATAAATAAATGAAAGTTACATACATTGTTTCAAGTTGATAAATAAATCAACGTATTTCTTTGTTTCTTGCATGTTGAGAATATTGAAAAGTGCCTAAACTGCATATTAACTTAACAGATCAGATAGCTGCGTATACCATAAGGCCAATGAAAGAAATCTTACTTGCTCTTATTTGCTAGATTATTTGACAGTTCCTTTCCTATTACCCTGCAATGACGAGGTACTCATATGATGCAAACTTGCCAATATTTTGAAAAATCATTAATCACTTTTCAACATTGCATAGCGACCTCTTTGAAGCTTGTATATTCAATTGAATTCTAAATACATTGGATCTGCATATGCCCTAGGCCAAGAAAAACCCTCCGTGATAGCTTAGACCTACTCCCGCTGAACCGTGTCGCTATAAGAATACGTTTATTTACGTATAGAAAGAAAGAGAAAATGGGATTTTAGACAGTTCAAAACATAAGGGGATCATTTAGATCTAAAATAGAAAATTGGTAATTTGCTATCCGCTAAGCACTGACGTATATAAGCGATAATAAAAAATTTTATTTATGGTGTTTTGCTCAAAAAATTGTCGACCTGTGTTTGAAACTTAAAAGGTGAAATGCATTATATTTAGGCGCCTACTTCTTATTTTTAAACTAAATTAATAAAAACATAATCATAATTAATATTGTGTGCGAAAGCTACAGAACTCAATTGAGTTACAAAACAGTTTATTTAGGCGAAACTTACTCTTTGAAGTTTTTGACTTCTAATTGGACTTAAGTACTTTTTCGTATTTTTCATTCTGAATTAAGGATGTATTTTTACTTTTACTTTTAATTTCTTAAAGTATTCTATACATTTAATAATTTGTTATCATAAATATTTAAAATATTCAAAACGCTAACGAAGTTGTTTGTACTTAATATTTGTCCCTTACTAAAATAATTTTCTTTTAAATATACATATTTCTTTACAAAATCAAAAACGTTAATATATGGAAATGAATTATATATATATATATATATATATATATTATATTTATATATATTATATTATATGGTTGGCCGTAGGATGTTACGTTTATTAGTATTACAGAGCTTAGAAAATATCGGATTTATTCAAAATAATTTAAGTTTTGTGAAGAGATGAATTCCAATAGAAAAACAAAAACAAAGATAAACAATGGAGTTGCTTAGTTAATTTAAACATGTCCATCCTTCCGTTTTGTGTTCTTGTAGCCAAAGTGCAGGGTGACTTTGTAAGAAAAAATACAAAAAAATTTTGAGTTTTTAAAAAAAAATAAGTTAAAAAATTTTTTAATTAAAACAGGCAGGGGTCAAGTTACAGCAATCCATTTGGATCTTATTTTTATTATATTTTTTATATTAAAAGCATTGACAACTCGATCGATCGAGTAGAATTTCGATTTGAATCGAATGCCCTAATTTGTCACCAGATTTGTTATCCCACAAGCCACAAACGAAAAAAAAATCACTTCAATTCTTTTTATGTTTTTTATAATCTGTTTAATGTGTTGCTTACGTATGGAAATCATACTTTAGTATGGTTCCTGGTTGCCAAAATAATATTACAGATGCCAACTGACAACTAACTGTGTGACAACCGCGAAGTCCTGAACAAAATAAAGTTTGTTTGTTAATTTCAAAGTCAAAACAAGAATTTTTTTTTTATTTAACCGTAAGTAAGAAATATCGCGTTCTTTCTTATTGATTTTAGTTAAGAAAGAAAACTTTTTTAAAGGGAATCAGGTTTTTTAAATGATATTGCTTAAATATCAATTAAAAACTTTTATATATCAAATAACGTTTTTTATTAAGGAAACTTAAACAAAATTTAAAGTCGCTTTTTAAATGCAAGAAAACGTAAAAGGCGATTATAGCCCAACTATTTACAAAACACCTACAGCTAATCGTATGGCTGGCAAAAAGCAGTCTTTTAGGAATCTTTAAAATGTTCAAACGACGACACCGGTTACAAAAGAAGCGTTGGCCAAACAAGTATCAAAATGTTGCTAAAAATTTTAATCGAAAAATTAAGTGCGATTGTTGCTTAATAACAATGGTCCAATGATCTCAAAAACACATAAACGAAGATTTTTTTGTCTAGCAAACGTCAAAACTACTCGTAAAAGCATTATTAAGAGACAAACAGTTATCATCTGGGATATAAAAAAGAGTCGCGAAATAATCGCTCGTGTCAAATAAACGTTTAAGCTTCAGCTGGGTCACTTCATGCATATATGCATGTTGGGTTAACTATCTAATTTGGTGGTGACTTAACAATTTTTTTAAGAAAAAAAATTTAGAATAAAATATTATATTTAAAAATCAGTACAATCAGTACATTTTTTTAAATATAAGTAAATTTCAGTACACAGATTTTAATTCAGTACACTAAACAAAAAATCAGTACATGTACTGAAGAAATCAGTACGAATGGTCACCCTAATCATATATATAACAGAGTTTATTTGCAATTCTTGGTTGAGGTTGTTTTTGTTGTTGCTGAATATTTTTATACCCACACAACATACATACATATGTATGTGGTAGGGGTATTATGCGTTTTTGCGGATGTTTGAATACCTAAATATAATGCTCTGAGACCAACTTTCAGGTATGCCCTTTTAGTTTTCTGTCCATGTATTCTGTGATCAAAGTACAGGTCGGAGTTTTAAAGATATTTTGATGAAATTTGGCCTAGATAAGTTTTTTGGCCTCTGGCATGAAAATAATTGTTTGTGACGATTATCGGTCCTTGTCAAATATTTCACGTTTAAATGTCCTTTTGAAATGGGCATTTTGGGCCTTGAATGGTTCGAATGCTACCCTATTCTACCAACATTTCAAATGCGCGTTTAGCCTTATATCTTCAACTTGTAAACTGAACAAAAATATGACCGATCCATTTGCTTATGAGCCCCTATACAAATGTCTTCCTGAAATAAGCATTTTAAACTATAAATGGTTTGATTATTATATCACCTTGAGCACATGTTTATCCTTATGCCACCAACCATTATATTGAATACAAATATTATCGATTTTTTTTGCATATATCCAGCATACAAATTTAGTGTTAGGCTTAATGTCGGCCACGTCCTACCACATTAAACTTGTTTTTGTAAAATTTTCTGCCATAAAATTCATTTAGAGCTAAATAGCTTTACAACACACTTTACCAAAGACATGGAAATAAATTAAGTTTTATCCCTTTACCACAAGACACTACTTAATAATAGGACCACAATGGTAAGTTAGAATAAAAATCAAAGCGATATATAAGATAGTTCTAATTTTAAAACTTAAATACACTGAAAAACTAGTTTTAAAAGGTTTAATTGTTTCATACATATTTTGCATATTTGTATGTTGTGACACCTTAAAATCACTTTATTTTCTGACCCTATCAAATACATATTAAATGATTTTTTTCATAAATTTCTATAAACAGTACATATAAGTATGTTTTGGTACTTATATGGTTTCTTTATTTCCTGTCATAAATTATTCAAATGTAAATATCAACAAATGTTGTTGTGTCAATCCAAATCTATTTTTATAGTCAAGTTGGTTGGTTTGCCTGCAATACAAAGTATAGAAAATATGTAAAATACTTAAATAAACACGTACATAAAGCAACACAATTTTAGATAAAAAAATATTGTTGTTTCTTTGTTTAAATTAAAAAGATTTATGTTGACTTATCATCTAGCATAACAACGTTCGTACAAACATGCTTTCTCTTATACCGACTAACACTAATGTGTTTTCTTCTCTATATAATTGTAAACGCAATAATAGATAATAGAAAAAAAATAGAAACAGGAAGTAAAACTTTAACCACAAAACACAAGGCACAAGTTGGCTTCAGTGTTAGTAAGTGTTAGCTGTAGTTTTTGTTGTATTCTGGCAATAGTTTTTATACATATGCATGTTAGCATTATCCTCCTAAGTCGTTGACGTTCCCATCATTATTTTCATCATAGTAAACTGTTATAAAAGAAAAACAAAAATAAAAACAAGTAAATGAAAGAAAAACTAACACTATCAACAACAACCTTTATATATGTAACTAGAACAAGAGCTACAACAAACATTATTAGTTTTTCTTATGAATAGTAAGAGTCCTGTATTTCCTTATTTTTTCTTTCTTTTTTTAACATTCATATTGGCTTTAATAAAAATGGCAGAAAACAAGAAAAAAAAACAAAGAAATGAGAAAACAACTTTAATACAATTTTTTTCCTTTTTTTGCATTTCCTTGTTAGTCTTTATATCCCTCACAGCAAGTGTTAAATGTATAAACTCGTCATTAGATTTCTTACATGTAGACATAATATTTTGTGGCCAGAAGGATGTCTATGTGAGTGCTAACGATGTTAAGTTAAATAAATGGGGAAGTCAGCACTTTATTTTGATACAAAATTGTAACCATTGTTGTCAAATCGCTTTATTATACACACTTTCTTGGGTCTTGTAAGTTTTAGTGAATTTTTTATAGTTCTAGGTTTTAAATAAGTAAAAATGAGATCTGAAGTAATAAAAAAGTCCTTTCTTTTTAAGGCAAAAGTTCAGTTGTATTCGAAACTTAAGCCAAACAGCCTAACGCAAATAATGTTCAAAAATTAAAAAAGTCCTGTTTGTGTGATAAATAATGGAGGGGGGGGGGGGGGGGGGGGGGAAGATAAATTTATTATAATATACCAATTGAAAAAAAACTGCGAAAAGGCTTCGAAATTAATCTCAGTTTAATTACTGCAGAATTTATTTATTCGGTCACTTGCAGATATTGTTCTGTCAGAATGTAACTCTCAACTAGCAACTGCTTGCCTTTTAGCAAGTAGTCTTAATAGATCTGCTGCTTTACCTGCGTACAGAAAATTTGTCTATTGGCTAGTTATATCTCACCAGAACCCAAACATGTGATTTCAGATAAACGCAAAACTTTCTTGCTGTCAAAATAATAGTTTTAACTGCTATCTCAAGCAAAACAAGATGGTTATTTAAAAGTGCATTAACTTCCCAGATCCCGTTAAGTTTGGTTTATAGGCTGCCATCGGTTGATTCAGTAAATAATAGGTGTTAGTATTTGTTGCTGTTATAAATTAAGGGGTACCAGTTAACCTCGAGAGTCAGCAAAGTGTAACAAACTTTTTTTCCCTGCAATTTTAAAGATAGTATCGTGTAGATCTTTCGTCGTAGTCTCGTCTTCTTTAAAAGGTGAAAATAAATACTGGCACAAACAGAATTACTATGTAATCATATCATTTTCTATCAACCGCCTTAAGAATTTATTTAAAATTAAATAAAAAAAAATTTGCAAAAATGTATAAAAAAAATCCTTCAAAATTTTGGTTTTTTATATATTTAGCTTACTCTAACAGATACCTTATTTGCTTAAATGCATTTCGACGTACTCTTTCTTGTGTCTCAAAACTTTTGTTAAAAAAGGGTTATAAAATTTTATCATTTCTGGTTGTGCCGAATCTTATATACCCTTCACAACGTGTAGGGGTTTTTACCCAAATTTTTTCAAATTTGTATTGCAAACCCCTTGGGGGTGAGGATATGGGGTAAGTATTTTTTAGGGAAATGTTTGGTATGCGAAACTAATAAGGCCCAGCCATACACTTTACTTCTCTTAGGCCGACTCTGGGAAAGATATGGACGTTTCTAAATTATTTTTGTAAATTTAATATGGGAACCCCCTTATGAAATCGTAATAGGGGTAAGTATGTTCTATGAATATGCTTGGAAGGGAAAACTTATGGGGGCTTATGAGACATTTTAGTCCTTTAAAGGCGACTCCGAAGAAGTTGCAGGGGTTTTTAATTTTTTATACCCTTCACATAGTGATAAGGGTATATATCAGTTTGTCATTCCGTTTGTAATTTCTTTATTATCCATTTGCGACCCCATAAAGGATATATATTCTGGATCCTTATAGATAGGGAAGTTGATATAGCCATGTCCATCTGTCCGTCTGTCCGTCTGTCCGTCTGTTGAAATCAAATTTCCGGAGTCAAATAATAAGATACAAACCAGCTATTGGTGTCAAACTGTTAGAAATATCCCGCTAACAATCGCTATTAAAAATAAGCAAAATCGGTTTACTATTGACCGAGTTATAAGCCAAAACCCAAAACAACCCATTTTTTTAGGACAAAATCCGTGCATATATCCCTATATATCTCAGTAAGTATAGTCACTCTTCCCACAAAACTTGGCACGGATACTCCTAAAAAAGGGACGTAAATAATGGAAAAAGTTTTTTCAGATAGGATCAGGGGAAGGGGTATTTTTCCTACAATTGCACAAATTTGGTGAAATATTTTATGCGCTATATCTCGTAAACTATAACAGCTATCGACTTAAAATGTTTTACAAAAAGTAATTGTACGCTAAGACCTACACTTTAAAGAAAAAATTTTTTGGGTGGGGGGTGAACAAGTGGTAGGTCCCATACAAATTAACAATTTTTATGAAATTTTCGATAAGCTATATCTTGGAAACTATAACGGATATCGATATCAAATTTTCTACATAAAGTAATTCGACAACAAAGCCTACGATTTGAAGAAAAAATTTTTTGGGTGAAGGATGGACAAAGGGGATCTCCCATACAAATTAACAATTTTTATAAAATTTTCGATATGGTAAACTTAGGAAATTATAACAGAAATTGACTTCAAATGTTTTGCAAAAAGTAACAGGATAAGACCTACATTAAAAATTTTTTCGGGCAGGGGCAGGGGAAGGGGTAGCTCTAATAAAATCTAAGCATTTTTATGAAATTTGCGATTCGCCACATTTGGAAAACTATAACAACTATCGACTTCGAATATTCCACAAAAAGTTATAATCAAATAATTCATACATTTTGGAAAAAAAGTTGGAGAGGAGCAGGGGGACTAGAACATCCCATAAAAATTAACAGCTTTTATTAACCTTTTAGTATTAATATGGTCAAAAACTTTTATTACTGTCGACCTCAAACGTTCCTCATCTATTTCTATTATTCATACGAACGTTTAAATTTTGTAAAGTTTTTTATGGACTTTAAAACTCACACAACGGTTTTTATTATATTACTAGCTGACCCGGTGAACTTCGTACCACCTAACAATTATTGAATATATGGATTTTTTTAAAAGCGTATAAAGTTTATTTAGTCAAAAAGTTCATTGGAATATATTCATATAGAAAACAAAAGTTCAAAAAGATAACAAAAATAAGGCGTTTTAGGTAAAAGCTGTTAGGAAAGCTATGTATTTTCGTGCATGGGGTATTTTTAGGTTAATTTTCTTCAGTGCAGTACCTTGTGATACACCAAACTTTTGGTTGTGTTATTAGGCGCAAGTACAAATAAAGCAGATGGTTTGCCCACACGTGAAAATGCAACGTATATTTGGCCATGAGAAAAACATGTGTTTTCTAAGATCACAAATACTCAAGGATTGTCCTTGTGATTTGTTAATCGTCATTGCGAATGTAAGACGAATAGGAAATTAAATTTTCTTAAACTCAAAAGGCATATCGGTTGGTATCATCGGAATTATCGGTATGAGAACTTCTTTCCCTTTAAATTTTCCTCTAAGTATAATTGCGTGAATAACATGGCATATAAGTTTTGTTATTACCAAACGCGTTCCATTGCAAAGTTTTGGTTGGTTTGAATTTCGAAGCACGATAACTACGGAGCCAACCTTCAGTTGTAAGTTGCGCGGTGGTAAGCCAGGCACATCCAAGGAGTTTAAAACTTTAGTTGGATAGTTGGTGGCTTCATCTTCATTTGTTACACAATCAATAGATTTAAAAGAATGCAGAGTACCAACGATTTTATTCTGAACTATATAGTTTAAATCATCCATTACCGATAGTCAACAATTGGTTGGAGAAATCTTGAGCTGATAAATCGTTGAGCAATATAACTCTCACGTTTTCTGTCATCTGCAGTATCTTTGGAAAACGCCACAGACTTGAGGATTTAACGCAAACATTTTTTTGATTAGCTGCCGTCGATCTTGGAACGACTGGCAGTGTTTGGCGGAAATCACCAGACAGTAAAATCATTGCACCTCCAAAACATCTTGAGTCACTGCGCAGTGTGTGTTCTTTTAAGAGCTTCTATTGCGAGTTTGTGTGCCATTGTGCATTCGTCCCAGATGATGATTTTACATGCTACTAAAACTTTGGACATAGCGGAGTTTTTCGCAATGTTACATGTCGGTTGCTCCATATTTTCAAGGTTTAATGGCAACTTTAACGCTGAGTGAGCTGTGCATCATCTTTCTTACAATGTGGCCGCTATCCCAGATGAAGCTTCCGCTGCAACAATGTTGGATTTCGCACGAACAGTGGCTAAAATCAATGACATGACGAATGTCTTCCCAGTTCCAACGGGGGCATCCAAAAAAAGAAACATCATTTCCATCATTAATTGCCTTCGAAGTTATACCATGGACTTCCTTCTATTGGAGGTTTAAAATGGAAACATTGGTTTGAACTAATTGGCTCAACTCATGTCGATCGTATTCAAGTTCACGCTTCAATTGTCAATTTAGTAGCTCATTCATTTCATGTTCTGGTGCTAGCAGTCCTAACCTGACTAATAAACTGCCGCAAAAAAGGTAACACATGTCTTCATTGACTTCAAGATTTGGATTTCTCGAGCAGACACGATATGGATGTAAAATGTCTTTTGACATATTGTCCTTGTATTTGTTTCGCAGGTCACTTGGATTTGACGGGAAGCATGTCGAAATGATGAAATCAAATAATGTTCGTATCTGGCTTGGATATGCAGAAATAATTGCCTCAGCGATTGTCGTATCCCAATGAGTATCATGCATCACAAAATGTTGGGCAGACTATACCATAAACATTACGAAATGCTGCAAATGATGTTGGACCACGAACATTCACCAGCAACAACCGCAAATAAAAACATTCATCATTCTTCGGATGAACTGTATAAATGCAACCAAGAGCATCACTTGAACGCAAATCCGGATGCCCAGGAACCATAGTGCCTTTCTTTTGACGTTAAAATTTTTTGAAGAAGCGTTCCAAGTGTAATACCGTGGCATCTCCGAGTAAAGTAAAGTTCGTACAAACGGATCGCTTTGACAAACAGCAAAGAAACTTCTCAATGTTGTCGCTGGAGGTATTTCAGCACGTTGAACAATATTTGCCGCAGTGAAATATACTCGTTGGCCATTCTCCAGATGCACTGCTAAATGTGCAACAGTGGGATGAATAGGACATGAGAAATACGCCAAACCGCCTCATTGCAATTCACATATCGCCCAACTTGATAACGCGTAATTTCGTCGTTGCAATTGGATGCTAAAAAGAGCCATATCGCTGCCTTTCGTGACATATTTGCAATGTGTCTTAAATGATTTGGAAAGAAGTGGCAGAGCCCAACTGGTGTCAATCACAAAATCGTTTCCTTTTACTTTCTTTGTAATAGTTTTACCGTTGTCATTGGGCCATCAACGCCGATACAGTGGATAACCGTCATTGCCAGTGATATTTTCCGCCGTCAACTTTCGTGGATATTGTTTGGAACACTTGCCGTCGAACATGCACGGAGATGGGGGGTTGATGGGGCCACACGGTCCATGAATCATATATGTAATTACAACATCATGTAGCTCTTGATCTGTTTCGGGATCAGGGATCTCAGCACTTTTAATATCATCTTTCTGGTCTGGTCGAAATTTTTCAACTAACTAAATAAGAATGTGTACATATATATCCAGCATTGAGTATCTCCGAACACGTATTGCCTAACAATATATATAATCAGCAAACGAATTTTTTGCCTAAACACACACAATTCACAAAATATTATCCTTAGTAGCGCGTCAATAACGTTATAAACATGTTTTGTTTGTTTCTTTGATAATTACTGAAAATTGCTGATAAAGCGTGAATAGAATAGCTGAGCCTATCGCATCTTTCATGATGGGAAGCTATTACCAAGAAAAACTTCACAAACAGTTCAGTTTATAATGGCTTAATTTTTTTGTGGCCTTATCCGCCACTTGTAAATATTTTTTTTATTTTATTAAATGTTTGTTGTGCTTACAAAACAATGTATAGAAAAAAATTTCGTTAATGATTCGCTAACTGACAGACAGATTCATCATTGCATAAACTAAATGCAAAGGGCAGGACTTCAAATATGTATTGGTTAATCTTGTAGCTTCTGAGCTAAAAAAAGATAGAACTGTAATTTTATTTACGCTCGAGAGGTTTCAAAGTTATGAATGCATTTTTCGTACTTTTTTTTGAAATATTTGACCATTAGGGGCAACACAGAGTAAAAAACATATTTAAAAACTGCTTATATCCATTTTGTACCTTCGGAACTGAAAAAGATAAAAAGGGGCTCAAATTATATTTTAATATTGCGTTCAACAGGTCTCGAAAAAATATGGTTATAAAATTTTGATAATTTTGATCCTAAGGGGTAAAAAGGGATAAACATTTTATTGGTACACAGAAAAAACTGAGTTGTAGAATCAGTAACAAATTTCAGAGAATCAGTAAATATTTTGTCTGGCTGAGGACCTACAACGAAAGTTGTAAATTTAGACAAACAATTTTGCAAGAATTTTAGCTTCTGTTAAAAAATTTTGCTGAGCTGGTTAAATATTTTATTTGTCTAGGCGAAAATTTTGTTTGATTTAAAAATCAAATAAAAATATTATTAGAGACTATTAAATAAATTGACTAAAAAAATAAATTATTTTGAACAAGAATTTGTTTGAAAAATTTTTTTTGTAGTTTTTTGTGTGTAATTTTTAAGTTATTTTTGTTATTTTAAGCTAATAATTTAAATTGCGTTCAACTGGTTTAAGAAAAATATGAACACTTTTTTTGAAGTTTTTTACAGTTATTGAGACTTATGTATATAAGAAAGTATTTTTGTTGTACGGGAGATGCCATGACCATTATTCCCTTTTCTCTTAAGTATACTCACCACAATTATGTATATTAGCAAACATAAACATCCATAGACAATTTTGAGACTCTAGCTTTAAGAATTATTGAAGAACATGTTAAAAACATCAAATTGTACGGGAGGTGCCACACCAAAAAGTTTGGAGACCTTACCTGTCACAGTTAATGAGATACACATATAAATATTTCCATGCTATTAGAGGTTCCACACCCATAGTTCACTTACTGCCTATACTAATCTTAGTTATGCATATAAGCATAATAAATACCCATATTAAATTTGGAGATTTCAGCTGTTACATTTATTGACATATATATGTAAGAGATTCTTTCTAGTAAAGGAGGTGGGTGCCACCCCTATTGTTTTCTTTACGCCCAAACTCAGCTTAATTGTAAGCATCAACATTGTAAGCACCTGCACAAAATTTTGAGACTTTAACCTTACAAAGCTGAATTATGCATATTACCATTATAAACATCTTTACAAAGTTTTGAGAGTTCAACTGTTACTGTTGTAGAAATATATACAAAAAAATATTTTCGTTGTATAGGAGGTACCACTCCTATATATTTTTTCCCGCCCATACAAAGCTCAATTATGCATATTAGCACTATTAACATCCGTACAAAGTTTGAAGACTTAAGCTGTTACAGTTGTTGAAATTTATACAAAGAACTATTTTCTCTGTATGGGAGGTGCCACGCCTATTTATTTTTTCCCGCCCATAAAAAGCTCAATTATGCATATTAGCGCTATAAACATACGTACGAAGTTCGGAGACTTCAGCTGTTACAGTTGTTAAGATATATACAAAAAACTATTTTCGTTGTGTGGGAGGTGCCACGCCTATTTATTTTTTCCCGCCCATATAAAGTTCAATTATGCATATTAGCACTAAAAGCATCCGTACGAAGTTTGGAGACTTCAGCTGTTACAGTTGTTGATATATATACAAAAAACTATTTTTGTTGTATGGGAGGTGCCACGCCTATTTATTTTTTCCCGCCCATAAAAAGCTCCATTATGCATATTACCACTATAAACATACGTACGAAGTTCGGAGATTTTAGCTATTACAGTTGTTGAGATATATACAAAAAACTATTTTCGTTGTATGGCAGGTGCCATGCCTATTTATTTTTTCCCGCCCATAAAAAACTTAATTATGCATATTAGCACTATTAACATACGTACCAATTTCGGAGACTTCAGCTAGTACAGTTGTTGAAATATATACAAAAAACTATTTTCGTTGTATGGGAGGTGCCACGCCTATTTATTTTTTCCCGCCCATAAAAAGCTCAATTATGCATGTTAGCACTATAAACATCCGTACGAAGTTTGGAGACTTCAGCTATTACAGTTGTTGAAATATATACAAAAAACTATTTTCGTTGTATGGGAGGTGCCACGCCTATTTATTTTTTTCCGCCCATAAAAAGCTCAATTATGCATATTAGCACTATTAACATCCGTACAAAGTTTGAAGACTTAAGCTGTTACAGTTGTTGAAATATATACAAAGAACTATTTTCTCTGTATGGGAGGTGCCACGCCTATTTATTTTTTCCCGCCCATAAAAAGCTCAATTATGCATATTAGCGCTATAAACATACGTACGAAGTTCGGAGACTTCAGCTGTTACAGTTGTTAAGATATATACAAAAAACTATTTTCGTTGTGTGGGAGGTGCCACGCCTATTTATTTTTTCCCGCCCATATAAAGTTCAATTATGCATATTAGCACTAAAAGCATCCGTACGAAGTTTGGAGACTTCAGCTGTTACAGTTGTTGATATATATACAAAAAACTATTTTTGTTGTATGGGAGGTGCCACGCCTATTTATTTTTTCCCGCCCATAAAAAGCTCCATTATGCATATTACCACTATAAACATACGTACGAAGTTCGGAGATTTTAGCTATTACAGTTGTTGAGATATATACAAAAAACTATTTTCGTTGTATGGCAGGTGCCATGCCTATTTATTTTTTCCCGCCTATAAAAAACTTAATTATGCATATTAGCACTATTAACATACGTACCAATTTCGGAGACTTCAGCTAGTACAGTTGTTGAAACATATACAAAAAACTATTTTCGTTGTATGGGAGGTGCCACGCCTATTTATTTTTTCCCTCCCATAAAAAACTTGATTATGCATATTAGCACAATAAACATACGTACGAAGTTCGGAGACTTCAGCTGTTACAGTTGTTGAAATATATACAAAAAACTATTTTCGCTGTATGGGAGGTGCCACGCCTATTTATTTTTTCCCGCCCATAAAAAGCTCAATTATGCATATTAGCACTATAAACATCCGTACGAAGTTTGGAGACTTCAGCTATTACAGTTGTTGAAATATATACAAAAAACTATTTTCGTTGTATGGGAGGTGCCACGCCTATTTATTTTTTTCCGCCCATAAAAAGCTCAATTATGCATATTAGCACTATAAACATACGTACGAAGTTCGGAGACTTCAGCTGTTACAGTTGTTGAAATATATAAAAAAAACTATTTTCGCTGTATGGGAGGTGCCACGCCTATTTATTTTTTCCCGCCCATAAAAAGGTCAATTATGCATATTAGCACTATAAACATCCGTACGAAGTTTGGAGACTTCAGCTATTACAGTTGTTGAAATATATACAAAAAACTATTTTCGCTGTATGGGAGGTGCCACGCCTATTTATTTTTTCCCGCCCATAAAAAGCTCAATTATGCATATTAGCACTATAAACATACGTACGAAGTTCGGAGACTTCAGCTGTTACAGTTGTTGAAATATATAAAAAAAACTATTTTCGTTGTATGGGAGGTGCCACGCCTATTTATTTTTTCCCTCCCATTAAAAAATTAATTATGCATATTAGCACAATAAACATACGTACGAAGTTCGGAGACTTCAGCTGTTACAGTTGTTGAAATATATACAAACAACTATTTTCGCTGTATGGGAGGTGCCACGCCTATTTATTTTTTCCCGCCCATAAAAAGCTCAATTATGCATATTAGCACTATAAACATCCGTACGAAGTTTGGAGACTTCAGCTATTACAGTTGTTGAAATATATACAAAAAACTATTTTCGTTGTATGGGAGGTGCCACGCCTATTTATTTTTTTCCGCCCATAAAAAGCTCAATTATGCATATTAGCACTATAAACATACGTACGAAGTTCGGAGACTTCAGCTGTTACAGTTGTTGAAATATATACAAAAAACTATTTTGGTTGTATGGGAGGTGCCACGCCTATTTGTTTTTTCCCGCCCATAAAAAGCTAAATTATGCATATGAGCACTGAAAGCACCCGTATGAAGTTTGAAGACTTCAGCTGTTACAGTTGCTGAAATATATACAAAAAACTATTTTCGTTGTATGGGAGGTGCCACGCCCATTTATTTGTTTCCGCCCATACACAACTCAATTATGAACATCAATAAATAATTTAGTTGTACCAAATTTGGAGACTTCAGCTATAATAGGTATTGAGATATATGAAAAAAACTGTTCAATTTGTATGGGAGGTGCCACGCCCAGTCGGAATTTCCAAAAACAAATAAGCCTAAAACGCATTCCCAGATATCGGGTATGACCTTTTTTCAAGTTTCATTAAAATCGGTCCAGCCGTTCTTGAGTTATAAGCGGTGTCACTAACAAAAAAAAAATTGTTCTTTTATATATAAGAAGATTTGCAGTACAAAATTACTCGGCTGGGTATATTTAAAGACCAATGTGAAGGGTATATAAGATTCGGCACAGCCGAATATAACGCTCTTACGTGTTTTGTATTATCGTTGGCAGGCCTGTTAGGGGCTGCAGATAGGGAAAAGTATGTTTTTCAAAAATGTTTGGGGGTAGGGGAAAATTATTTAAAATCGTTCTTTTATTTAGCCCCCTGAAAGCTGTAGGAGCGGTTTAAAAAAAATTTCAAAAAATTAAACTTTTTATGGCAAACCTGTTAGGGGGTGGATTTAGGGTATAAAAATGTTTCACAAGAACGTCCGTGAGGAAAAATTAATAACAGTTGGTAATTTATTGCACCCATATTGGGGTTGATAAGTTGTAAAACACAAGTGCCTAAGTCTACCTCCTCATCGAATCAACCGGGCAACTTTCAGTTACTGAAAGGTTAACAGACATGGCTAAATTGAAAACAATCTGTCTTGGGCTAAAAGTGATCAGTGGTTATGGACTTACTGGTCTGCCTTGAGGCAGTTTATCCTTGTCGCTGTGTCAGTACATCGTCATTAATTGACACAGCAATACAAGGTTCTAAGGGTACCAATACCTTATCTGTGTTAAATAGAAATTGGTACGAATTTTACGGTAGTAGATATCCGAGGCTGACCAGAGTTCTATCTGGTACCACGGAAATCAGTTGGCCCCATGTGCTTACCAGTGCATTAATTGATTAATGGTGAGGTCTCCTTTGGGAGATCACGTGGTGGCCGTGGTTATCCTTAAGCGGGGCAACTGAGAACGAAAGTTGATATGCTGGGGTCCATCCTGTACGTTCCCCAGAGTGATCGCGTAAGCGGTCTTTTATGAACAGAAGGCTCCTAAAATAGAGTCTCTAGTTTTGGCGGTTCTACCCAGGCATACGAGCAACTGTTGAATTAGGCTGATAGCTGAAAAGGTGTAAGTGTGTTTGGAAGTAGGTGATTAGAGAAACTGGTTAGAGCTGGGGACCCTAGGATCTAAAATAAAATCCCGCTTGAGTAGTAGCAAATAATGAAATGACCGGCATTTGCATTTTGAAGCATGTGTGTGACTCGGTCCAGACTGGCGGTGAGAAGATTATGAAGCATTGATGAAAGTGGAGAAATTTTGTTTGTCTAGATGAAAAGAGATCCTTCTAACAGAGCTGGATGTCGCATTTGTTGGGTGCGACATGATAATCATAACCTTTCTTGCTTAATGTTGGGTGTTGTTTCATAAGCGTGAGGAGATGTGTCTTGTCGGCGCGCATATGTTTTGGTTATAAAGGAGCGAGATCAAAACTAGACACGTAATTGGTGTTTACATAGCCCAACTTCTCACCAAGGGGTCTGTTATGGCTTCACAGAGTCATGGCAAAGAACTGATGCCTGGGTGGCAGGGTGAACCATTCTAGGGGCGCTGGTGGACGCTTTGTATCGACCAAGTGTTGAGAGCACCGTGAATTATTGCCAGCATTGCAGGTGTCACGTAAAATTCTTGATGACTGCACCCGTGTTGGGGCAACTCCAAGGCAGTTGTAGAGGATTTTTTGTACAAATTTTAAAGAAAAAAAACTGAGGTAGTCGTGGTTGCTGGCTTATATGTCTTATCAGGTATCGTGCAAATTTGCAGGATTTTAATAGCAAAATTTTCCCCAGTATACCTAATGATTTGATATCACAAACAGCCCCTTGGCTTTAGAAACTTGATTTCAACACATGATTAGACAGATAGACAGATGAACATGGCTATGTCGACTTCCCTTTCTAAAAGCATCCAGAATAATTATAATTTATAGCGTTGCAATTGGATATTATAGAAATTACAAACGAAGCGACAAACTTATGTATACCCTTATCACTAATGTGAGAGGTACCCAAATATACTTTAGTTATTTACTTTAATTTACAGTAAATGGTATAAATTATAATGGTTTTCAATTTAAATGTATAAAAAATAAATAAATAAATATTTTTTTACAATTTTTAAATGAATTAAGTTGCACAAAAAACCCGTTCTTAAATAACTTGCATTACAAAACTGCATAACTCTTGCGTATACTTAATTGGATATCACTCATACGTTAGCAGGAAAATATTTAATAAAAACTATGTAAAACCAAAAGAAGGCGGCCAAACGTGCATTTTTGACGGCAAACCTAAACCGAACCCGAATATATAAGAAACTAATTTTGTTTTGTACATTTTTTCGCTTAAATTTTAAATTTTTATATTAAAAATTAAAAAAAAATTAAATAATAAAATTATTAGTCTTTTGCAATTGCGTACCCAATTAACAATTGTATTTTTGCACAACAGGAATCTTAAGCTACAGTGACTAAAAGTGTAAAGCTTTAAACCATTGCCTTTATTCAGTCTAAAGAGTTTATAAAATAAACGTTTACATTAGCTCAGGTTTATTCTTTTCTCTTTTAGTAACAATTTTCCCAGCACATGTACTATTAATTTTACCAACGATGTGGCAAAATTGTTGTACAAAACACAAGGTTTGGTCTATAACACATTTAAAATGATTATCAATTTATCGATTTACCATTTGTTATCTTCGGTTTCGAAGATATTGAATTATTATTGCATTTCTTTTGATGTTGTTTTTTTTTCGTTTTATCTTTAACGTCTTTAAGAAGATTTCTTTGTGGCAAAGCTTTCATAAATTCCTATCAATTTATGCCTGAGATAAAAATTTATTTATTATTTTGTTTTCCTTCTTTTTTTGGCACAAAAAACAACAAGTTAAGATTGAACTGTTTATGCAGGATAAAAGAGATTTTTTCAGGCAATTTTATGATAAAAGAAACACAAAAATATTAAAGCTAAAAAAGGGCTGTTTTAGGACTTTTATGTTGTGGGGTAAACGTATAAATGAATTTTCATATTTAAAATTTTTTAACAAAAATTATTTTGATAACACTTACCTACGTAAATTATTAACACTTTTGAACAATTTAAGTTTTATATCTAAATATTTTTCGAGTCAAAAAAATCCCAAACTCGCCTTTAACTTTATTCGCTTCCAGATACTTTGAAACAAAAATTACTTTTCTATAATAAATAACATTTGTCTCCTATAAGCTTCAATAAAAACAGATTTCGAAACTACATTTTTGTAGCAAACTTTTTGTTTCCTTTTAATACTCTTTTTACAACCATAAAATAAAAAAAAAAAGTTTTTTTTCTTACACTTCATACATACTCGTACAATAAGTTTTTCCATTTCTCCTCAAAAAAACTTGCCAATAAAACAGAAAAATTGCTTTGTAATGGAATGCTCTTTTATGACCTTTCTGTACACAAAAGTGTACAAACATTCAACAATTGTCAGTTTTATGTTGAAAGTTTTTATTACAATACCAGCAGCAATTAAGGTACATGGCCAAAATGTCAGATGTATTACTTGCCGACTGGGTTTGTATTTAATAACGAATTCCAAAGAACAATTTACATGCAAATAAAGTATGACAAGTTTAACGTTTATTTGCAATATTATGAAATAATTTTTTTTATTTTTATTTGAAGTGTTTTTAAAGCTTAAAAATGATATTGGATTAAGGAAAATTTTAATTGGACATATTTCCTATAAGAACGCTCTTGGCATATCATTTAAACCAATGAAGCAATCAATAAATTATCAAGAACTTTGAATTTATACTTTTGCAAATTTTTGTCAAATAGAAGTTTATGCCTTTTTATTAAAGTTGGTTTATGAAACTAATAGTGTAATGCTTTCCTGTGTTAATTAAAAGGTTTGGAAATTGTTGTTCTACCCCCCTCTTAAATTCAAAATTTTGTCGTGTAAGTATGATATATTTTGGGTAAAAGTTTTTTTGGGATCCCAGAGCGTTGGTCATGGTTAATAAGCATCTGTGTTTTCTCTCCTGATTATGGTAAGACAAGGTCGAAATGCACGGTTACACCATCAAAACAATTGCAATTTTTGGTTATAATTATTTGGGCATAAATATTATAGCTTAAAACTATTTTTAAATATTTAAAAATATACCTTAACAAAAAATGTGATATCAGTTTGAAATCCCTCTTTCATCCCTCTGGCATCCCTCTTTGTTCCCTACTAGATCTCTTTTATATTTGTTGGGAATGTAGCTGCTATTTCCACTACCTTTTTTTTTGACTGACCAAACATTTCTCATAGCGTTGAGACTAAAACTTTGAACAGGCCATTGCACCAACCTAAACATTTTATTTAAGTGTTTTTCTATTACAATTTTAAATATGCCCTCTTGGCCATCATCCGGTTGAAATATTTATTTAATATTAGATAAGCATTTTTTTCAAAAAATTCAGGAAAAATGGTTCCCCAAAATATATAGCCAGTCTTTTTTGTTCATTATATAATAACTTTTTGCAGGGTGTCAACATACCACCGTGTTAGTCCATCCAAATTGTTTTCGTCCCTCCACCTAGTTGTAATATATTGTTAACACGGTGCCATTAAAGCATCTCTCTAGGATAGTGCCACTAATATTATCTGCAAACTAAAGGCGATTTTAATTAGATTTATTTGACTAAATATTTGCGTGCAATTCATCGGGCTCTTTTTACCCTTCAGAAGTGTGTTATGTTATAAAGAGGAAGATGCATTGTGACGGGTGTAAGCATTTTACTTACATTTTTGATTATAAAAAACATTGAACATTTAATACATTCGATCATTCTTTTCTTTTATTTAGTAAAAAACTTTGTCTTCCCATCTTGGGGCATTTAACGTAGATTGGTTCACATGTTAACATTTATCATGTAATATCCCTACGGGGAAGTGGACTGGTCCAAGACTATTGACGTGAATGGTCCCTTAGGGTAGGGACTGGTTCTAGTTCCTGCACTTTAGATGAAGAGAACCTGTCACTTTTACATTACGTTGTCATTAAAAACTAACATCTTAGAATGGGTTACAGGCCAATCCTATATCAGCAAGTTTTTCATTATTTGTTTAAGATCCTGTTCAATCTACTTTGTTTGTATTAACGCGTGTATGTGTGTATATGTAATCAAATGTATGTTTATGTGTAGGGACCAGTATTTCTATTTTTTTTCCTTAAACTATTTAACACCTTTTAACCAGTTACTTGATGTGAGACTTTTTAACCAATCACGACCCACAACTTTTGTGCAATTCATCTTTTGTACCTGTAACAGGAGGGGTACCCCGACCAATTGACACCCATTTCCCGCAGGGATTGTACTCTAAATTATAATTCATTCTTACCTTCATCGATTTTACCATTTTTTTCTTACTTCCATCTCCTTAGGGGGTTGCCATACAAAATTTACAAAAATTATGTAAAAACTTAACCAAAACTTCCCCAGAGTCAGCTATAATAAATAAAATCTAGGACCAACCATTACTTTTCCCTACCAAACATATTCCTAGAACATACATCCTTCCTCAGCCTCCTAAAAGGGTAGCCATACAAAGTTTGGGAAACTGTAATAAACCCCCTCCTTTTATGTTCCAGGGTGCCCGTGGGTAGGTCAAATATAGGACTAACCCCAACCTATTTTACTTTCCAAACATTTTGCCAGAACAAACTTACCCCCTCTTAGGGGGTTGCCACACAAAATTCTCACGTTGTGAAGGATATGTAAGATTCGGCACAGCCAGATTTAGCGCTCTTGCTTGTTTGCTATTAGCTTTGTTTCAACATAAACATTTACATAAACTTGGCTTACTTATCAACAAGAAATTTTTATTTAAAATCAAGATATTAACCGAGTGTAGTGCATTTTCGAAACCAGCTATAAAAATTTCTTCAGCACACTTTTTCCTCAGTACTGCTATAGGTTGAATGTAAGCTTGTTCTTTTAAACAAATTTTTACTAGCGTTTTATTTAGTTTGAATTAATTTTATTTATTAAAAAAAAACTTAAAGCTCTCTCTTTTTGTGAATCAATAATAGTTAATGAAAATTTAATTTATATTTTTCTGTAAGTGAACAAACTTAATATTTCAAAATTTTTCAATTTCAAAGCATGCATACGATTTTAAAATATTTTTAATAACAAGTGACATTCACAAAATATAGAAATATCGGTTTTTCCGTTATATGATGCCATAATATCACAGCTATGAACAGCATTGCAATCGTTTTCACATAAAAGCGCTGCTATTGCTGTTGGTGTAGAATTTTTAGGGCAGCCTTTAAACCTTAATTATGTTTTTTGCACTTTTCTAATAAATTGATATAATTGTTACCGCTCTTTTAATTATTAGGGGATTTAATTTTTATATATTCCAAACGACTTTTCAAGGGGCGTTAACACATTTAAGCGTACATCAATCAGCCTTCTCATTTTATATATTATATTTGAATAATATTTTTAATATTTGTAAATTTTATTTAGCTTCTTAACTAATAAAAACATTTTTAACTTTTTTTCAGAAATAAAGGACATTACACAAGCAGGTAATAAAAACAAATTAATGAGCGCACCATAACCCATTTAGGCGAAACAAAAGAAAAGCGGTTGTAATGATCAATATTTGAAAATCATGCATTCAAAACGAGACTGATCCATATTACAAAAGATTTTTGCACATATAGAACATGAATTTCTAGGTTTTTATTTTAATTTTCATATTTCAAAATGTTTTTAATCTTATCATTTATTTTAGTGTCAAACTATGAATGTCCTTTTAAAATGTATTGTTTATCGTTAACGAAAAGAAAATATTTATTTATTTACGTTTGAATTTTCTGATGCAAAAACATACGTAAAACAAACGACTTTTTACCTAAATCTTTGAACTCAAACTTTTTTTAGTTAGAAAAAAAAACACATACATACAAGCACACAAGATTATATTACGAAACTTTCTATTTCCCCCACCCCCCCTGTCCAACTTTCCCTCGTCCTTCAAAAATAAAATATGGAATATTATATAACAATGGATTTAACATGTATATTTTATAACATACTATGTTGTAAAATCATAGTTCACTAAAAGTATGTTTGTATTACTAGTCGTCATCCCACATAAGTAACAACCAAAATTCTATTCATTCCAATACAACAGAATGTTATCCAAACGTTTGTTACGTAAATAATGTTAGAAACTTATACATAAACCACATACTCATACAATTTATTTCCATTCAACTAAACTAAACAAAACTATTACATATGCACATAGTAAATATAATGCTAAACAAACATACATAAATATGAAGTTTCCCAGTTGACCAAACTGTCGTAGACGTCATTGTACCTTAAGATATTTTTAAAGCATTTCTAACATTATTAATAGAAACACCCCTTTATATTTGTTATCAAAATAAGGTGTATGTTTGTTTATTTGTCAATTTCATGAAATTTGGAACATAAAAACTTCTCCGCTTAAGGTGTGCGACCTAAAAAAAGAGACGTCGCCACGCCTATAATAATTAAAATTTACCTGTACTTCTTTTAAATTTTTAATAATGGTACTTTAACCGCGCCCTTTTTTCTTTATAATCATCATTAAGGCAATAAAATAGGCGGTGTCCCACCTGCAAAAATTAAATAAGCGCATCTGCCTATCTTTTTTTAAACTTTGTTTTCATATCAACTGCTCCTAGAGCCGAAATTATGTAGACAAAAAAGTGGCCGATGCCACGCCCACAAAAATATAATACTGGCCCTTCTGCTGCAATAAATTTTTGCAACGTAGTGTCCATCTTAAAGGCGTCTAACGTCGAAATCCTTAGAGTAATAAATTGGGCGGTGATGCACCCTAAAAATTAAAATCTTAATATAAAAACTTTTGCTTCACGGATTTTCTTAAAATTTGTATGGATATATTAAACAGAACATTTTTAGCAGCAGAAAGTTGTTTGGCGAATGCGTGACAGACCGATATTAGATATAATATATTCATGAGTGCAGAGTTCCCGGCAATTTCTTCGGCTATGAATGTCCCACGGCCAGGGCTTATCTTCAAGGACTCCCAAAAAAGTTATACTGGTTGAAAGCAGTTTTCATTAAAATCCACGACTTTTAATATGAAAAAGATTAACCTCACTGGGACTTCCAAGAGCGATTATTCAAGAAGTTTTAAAAACGGATCTAAAGTTTCTTTCTTTTAAATTTTAAATCTTTCAAGACCTGCAAGAAAGTGACTTTGATTTACGCAAAAATTTTTGTAAAACTATGTTGCAGCGTTTTCGCACTGTAAGTCCCATATTTTGGAGCGACGAGGCTCATTTTCACTTAAAGCTAAACCTTTATTAAAAAATCGAAAACCATTGCATTGCCCCAGGGTAACTGTTTGGTGTGCCTTATCCACGCAGAAGATAATTGGGCCATTTTTCTCGAAAACACTCGAGGTCAGGCGACAAGTGTCAACGGTGAAATATATTGACGCATAGTTACGGAATTTCTGCCCACACGTGGCTTTAACAGGGTGGTGCAAATGCACCACAGCCACAACCACAGCTTCCATGAATTTGCTTTGGGAAAATTTCTCCAAAGACTGACCAGTCGCTTTGGGGGCATTCAGATCGCCCAAATTAAATCCCATGAATTTTTTTTGTGTTTGACTACCTCTCAGAGAGAGGGCTTTTAATGACAATCCCCAATCTCTTGTGGCTTTGCAGGAAAATGTTCGTCGAGAAATCAGCTCAATTGAAGCAAATATACTGCAGCTTGTGGCGCAGAATGCAAAGCTGCGTTTTCAAGTTGACGGATGACAGGCATACTCTTAAAAAAAAATCCGCATTTCCATTCTATCTTTTATTTAAGTTTGGAAATGTAGGTCTGCCTTCAAATATGATGTTTGTGATGTGCTCTTCTGCATATTGCGTAGACCAACGATTATTTTTTTTTTTATTGTATGCTTTGCCAGCCATTTGAGTTAAATTTATAACAAAAATTTATTAAAATTTAAATAAAGAAATACACTTTATGTCCTCTGCGACTAACTGAGATCTTTTATCTGTCGCTAAAAATGTTATGAAGATGTGGTCATCTGGGTTAGCGTTCTTATGAATATGTTTCTGATTTTTTTCAAATTTTTTGGTACTTGCTGTTGACTTTCTGGTATTTTATATCTTTTTATTTCTTATTTTTGCTATAAAATTTTCTAAAATATAAGTAGATGTATGTATTTATGTACCTGTTAACAAACACATATACGCATGTATTAACATTAAGGTTAGTAATTATGCATGTTTGTACAATAAACTGCTTTTAAATTTTGTTGCAAAAAATAACTTGAGGTTTAAGATTATCCAGATTACGTAATAGATACATATTTTAAGATATTGTGGATGAATTTTAGTCACTGCTCTTCAAGAATATTATTTAAGTTTTCGAAAACATTAAGCTGCATAAAAATTAAACTAATTTTTTACAAAAATTACTCTTGAAAAACAAATATCAAAATTTTAAATTCCTAAATTTGTAAGATTTTCGTCAAAATCACTACAGTAGTTCTGGTCAATAAAAATTATTTTCCCCCAAACATGAGTACTTTTGCCCCACTCTAACATTCATTTTATTGCTTTCAACCACATCTTTATATGTTTCTTCTCACTTTGAAAAAAAAGCTATAAAATAAACCGGTGGTGAAAGAATTAATAACAAAGTAATAGTTATAAACTTTTCTAAACATGTACTTTAATAATTTGAAAAGAGTTCTTCCAAGAACATTAAATGCATTTCAAAGAAAGTGTTTTTAAATAAATTTGAAATAAGAAACTGTTGTGCAATTAAAGGAAAATAACACAATATATTTTGTATTAAGAAAACTTTTAACAGTAATAAAAAGTCTGTTTTATAACAAAGAAATTTTTCATAAGTATTGTGGTTTTAAAATATTGTTTATTGAAAAACAAAATAAAACGTTTTTGTAGGTAGGACTTGGAATTTTATTTCTTAAAAGAAAAAGCTATAATTAAAATTTAATAAAGTAAAAGGACCCCAATTTTTTTGAATTAAAAATTTAAATTAAGAAAATTGTTTCACACAGGATTAAAAATAATAACAAATTTGAAAAAAAATTATTGAAAAAAATCTACAGTAAATATATAAAACTGATCTTGTTAATTTTAATCCTCTCAAGTCAGTATTCCATATTTACTAATCAAAAATTATGTTCTGAAAGGCGAACTATTTCTTTTTATTATTTTCAAAAAATTAATAAATTTACAAAAGCCCCGATAGCTTCGGTTTAGAATATCTAGCCAGTTGAAACCCGTATGCGCCACAAGTTGGCACTTACGAGAAAACACTAAATGACAAAGAGGATAGTTAAAAATGTAACCGCTAATACATATTGGCCGCACTTAAGGACTTTATCGTAAAAGAACAAGACTTACTGTAGTAATCTGACAGAAAAACCACAGTTCTGGTTGAGCTTGTAAAAAAGATGCCCGGAAAATCGTGCTGCTGCGCGCATAACTATAAGGATTTCACCTTTTCTAAGAACTCTTATACCTATACATACATGATCGCTGTACAAGTTCTTTAAGCAGAGATTCGGGCAATTACTAAGTGCTTGGCCTGGCTTAAGACGCATTCATGTCCGTTTAACGTAAACATCTGTTTTGATAGCTAGACTTCAACAAGGGCAGTAATGATGGGGAGTTTTAAATCTAGAACACCATTGCAGTGCAAGAGGGTTACCAATAAATACTCAAAACATTGCCAAGGAAGCATTTTAAGGACAACTACACATTACCGTATGACTGAAAATTGGCAGGGAAATCATCTTGGGTAGTTGGCCTTAGGAAATCAAACACTTCTAAATAACGATTGTAAATTAACAAGAATCATCTAAGGTGTTCTAATTAGGGGCACAACTAAACTGAAAAACGCCCGAATTAAATTAGGTCATAAGTTCCCAACGGGATACCAAAACTTACTAGTACTTCTCCATTTGATTTGACCCACAAAGAATAGCATTGCAGGCCTTGCGTGAAATAAATGAAATTCCTAGAGCATTTTCTATGCAATTTCTTAATTTTTGCAAAGGCCAGAGAGTCATATTTCATCATGTTTAATGCTTTACAAGATGTGGTTCCCTTGTAGTATTGACGGAATTTGTCCACATCACTTAATTTCTGTAAACCTTTCATAATCAACTACTTCTTCATAGTAAAGCACAAAAAACAAGTTTACAGGTTGGTGTTGGTTAACTTAAGTTTAACTGGCTGTTCCCGAGGAATTAACATATACCCTCTGGGTGGTTAGTGTTACCAGACAAAAAAAATATAACATGTTTGGCTAACTAGATGTAATGAAACCCAATGCACTCCATACTCTTTTAAGCAAATGCCAAAAGTCTTATCTTTGCAGCCCCAGACAATTCTTGAAGGTTTTGGAACAAATCGGACCCTATACCGCATGCTCTGGCACGCACAAATGCTGGACAGTGACACAAAATATGCTTATCCCCCGGTATACCATAGAACCTACAGTCATCGCTGGCCAATTTTCCTGCTCTTTTGGCATGAACTGCTGTTCAACGATAATCTGTGGTCGACTCTACAAGAAGTTTACAATCGTTTTCTCGCAAAAATAAAAAAAAACCTCACTGTCATCGGCTCATAAGGTCTTCACATAATCTTAGAGACTCTAAAGGAAGTGGTTTTAACTCAGATCTCCATGGCTTTAAGCCTCAGCGCAGAGTTTTAATTCTCATTTAGGAACTTAAGGGAAGCAGGAACATTGATTGTTCTTTTCATAGGCAAATGAATCCGATGCTTCGCGGGCTTAGCTATCATCTCATTCCTCTCTATATTCCGGTGACCCCGAACCTAGCAGATGTGAACTTATCTCACGGCACAAAATCTACCAATAAATTCTTTGAATGCCTGAGCAATAGAGGAGCAAATATAGTTCAAGATTGTCTTAAGCGCCGCCTGACTATAGAACTTTGCCAATCTTGCTGCTAGAATCTCCACCCGAAATGTATAGCAGTAATCAGGAACTTTAATTAAATCAAGCACTAGTAAGGTTGTACAGACTGTTATTTTTACTTTTTAATATTAAATAATAATAATTTTAATATAAAAAAAAATTTAAATACTAAAATGTTAAGTTTCATCTCTTTATCGCCCTATTGTGTTATAAAAACATTAATTATTGACTGATTTTAAATTTCACGGTACTGTACTCACAACTTTTTTAAGGCTTAATGGCGATTTCACGGTATTTCATAAAATTGACTGATAAACTTCATATAACCTACACAATTTATTAAACACGCAACAACTGCAAATAAATATCAATTATTTATGGACACGAGAGTTGAGTTACCTTCTGCAAAAGTAAAAAATAATAAAAATGGATCAATTATTACCAAATTTGCTAAAGTTTTTTTATTCGATTAAGCTCTTATAAATTGTTTTTAACAACTTTGAGTTTATATCTTTAAACGACTATAATTATAAGTCGTAAAGGGTCCATATATCTTCGCCTACGTGACCAACTGACGTAACGTTTAAAAGTATGTTTTTTTTACAACCCATAAACTTCGTACTTAATACACTTTTGCGTTCAAAAATTGGGAGTAAAATTTTTTATTGTTTGCATAAAACATGTTAAAACAATTCTACGCATTTTTGCAACTTTTTGTTAAAATTTATTATTATTTTTATTTAAGACCCCAAAACAATAAATGTAAGCTGTGTTTTATTTAAAAAATTTATTATAGATATAATTTCTGTCTATAAATAAAGGTAGATTTAAGCTTAATAAGTTGTAGTATTTATAGCTAAAATTATTAAAAATTATTTATGAAAAAAAAAATATGATTTCGAAGCTAAAAGCAGAAATGCTCTAATGTAAAATATATGTTGAGAATCAGTTGTTTAAGAAATGAAATCAATTTAAATAAATAATGTTTGTTTAAAGTAATATCTCAGACTAGTTTTTAACTAAAAACATTTATTATTTTTTAAATAGTTTATTAACTTTTGTAATTTGGTAAAAATTTGAAATGAAAAGCATTCCTTCTTCTGTTTATATTTTTCCTTACCTTTCGATTCCGGAAACTAATCAAAAGTTATTGCCTGCTTAGCATTCACTTTGTGTAAAGCAGAAAATACAACAAAATCGCTTGTTATTGCGATATTATAATGTATGCCTTTTCCTAGCGATAATCCGCTTAAAAGTAATAGCTTTAAATGCCAAAGATAAAACGTCGCACAGTGTGGTGAAGGCAGCTAAAATTTTTAAAATAAAAAAAAAAACAAAATTATAGAATTTTAAAACGACATTGATTCATTTTTGTTTCACAGACTTTAACAAAAAGAAAAATTTGTTAAAGTTTGTTGATTTTCAGGAACTAAATTTGGAAGTTATTAGAAAGTATACAAAATATGGGAAAAAGTTTAATGGTTAATTTAAAAGATATTGTATATAAAATGGGTTAATTTATCATTTATAGTGTGGTATTATGTTAAAGAAATATTACAAATCTGTTCCTTTAAGAATATATATGTTACATGCTATTCTTACATGTTACATGTTGTTCTAAAAGTTGGTGAAGACAAGATTTTCAAGGACTCCCGAAAACTTAAAACTGGTTGAAAGCAGCTACATAACAATCCACGACTTTTAGTACTGAAAAGGGCAGCCTCACTGGGACTTCGAAGAGCAATTATTCATAAAATTTAAAAAAAATGATCTGAAGTTTCAACCTTTTAAAATTTGAATCGTAAAAAAACTGAAAGGTTGTGACTTTGTTTTACGCACAAATTTTTTCAAAACGATGTTGGAGCGTTTTCGTACATTAAATCTAATTTTTGGAGCGACGAAGCTCATTTTTACTTTAACGGCCATCCCAACAAGCAAAACTTCTGTTACTGGTCTCCGAGAATCTGCAACCCTCGACTTAACCTTCAAAAACCCTTACATTGCCCCAGGGCAACTTAATGCTGTGCCTTATCTACGCATGAGGTAGATGAACCATTTTTTTTTTGAAAATTCTCGAGCCAGGCGACAAATGCCAATAGTGAAAATTATCAACGCATGATTAAAGAATTTTTTTTTTCAAAACCTAAGAGCTCATCCATCGTACTCTTCAAACATGTTTTTTAACTGGATAGGACTGCTGCACGCATAGTCAGAGCTTTGATGAATTTGCTTCCAAAAAGTTCTCGCCAAAAACTGACCAGTTGCTTTGGGGGCTTCTTATGGCCACCGAGATCGCCCGATCTAATTCCCATGGATTTTGTTTTGTGGGGCTACCTCAGAGAAAGGGTTTTAAATGATAATCTTCAATCTCTTATGGCTTTAAAGGAAAATATTCGTCGACAAATTAGGCTAATTCAACCAAGTTTACTGAAGCTTGTGGTGCAGAATACCAGGCTCAGTTTTGAACAGTAAGTTTAACTCGACGAAATACATTTCCATTCTATCGTTCAATGCTCTAAATAAAATTGTGTGTCAATTATTACGTTTTCTATTTAATTTTGAATATATAAATTAGCGGCTAGGCGCAATTTTGCAAGATATGTCAATTTCTTAGTGCCAGCCGAATTACAAAGAATGTAAATCCTTACTATACGGCGAAAACCTACACATCTGCCCACGCCCAACTAGCAACGGTTTTTAAAGAAAAACAGATATCTGACTATATTTGGTCTATTAAAAATTTTTGTGCCTCATTGAATAAGGAAATTTTTTAGTTAAAACTTAAAAAAAAAAGACATTTTTGAATTAAGGCATATCCTTGCTTGGGATTAATAGAAACTAGGGCAGGCTATAAAACATGTTAAAACTAACATATTTACTAGATTGCAATAAGCTATCGCTATTTCTCTCTCCGTTTGGGGCATTT
This sequence comes from Melanophora roralis, assembly GCA_963583895.1. NCBI lineage: Eukaryota > Metazoa > Arthropoda > Insecta > Diptera > Rhinophoridae > Melanophora > Melanophora roralis. The sequence goes on from OY757188.1 coordinate 14,593,961, forward strand.
TTAATATTAAGTACACATGGTAAGGATACGAATCCTTAAAATTGAAGTTATCAAATTTTAAGTTTTCATAAAATTTTGTTAACTTAAATTGTGTGCCAAATTAGGAAGTTCTTATTTTATGATCTTTTCTACTTTTGAAAAAAACATTCTTAATTTAGACGTATTCTTGCTCGAAATTGACAGAAACCTGGAAAAGCCTCAAAGCATGGTAACACTTATACGTGTACTAAAGTTCATTAAGCTATCAATATTTTTCTCTCCGTTCGGGGCATATTTTATTTTAAGGATATATGATAAGGACACAAATCCTTTAAATTAAATCGATTAAATTTTAGGTTTAAATTAATTCTATTAATTAAAGATCATGTGGCAAATAAGGAAAGGAAGTTTTTATTTTTGATCTTTTCTACTTTTTAAAAATGACGTAATTAATGTTAGGCGTATCCCAGCTCGAAACGATAAAAAATCAAAAGCATGTTTTAAGCATGTTATAGCTAACATGTGTATAAAATTTTGCTACTCTGACTATTTTTCTTTTGGCTATGGCAATTTTCTTTTTTAAGGATATATTTGGTAGGACATGAATCCCTAGAGCTAATGGGATACCAGTTCGGGTTTTAATTATACCTTAAACATTTAAATTATTTTTGCTTAATTTAAAAAGGAACTTTTTTTGCTTGTGTTTTACTTTTTTGCAAATAGGACACTTTTGAGTTAGGCATGTCCTTGCTCGGAATTACAAAAAATTTGAAAAGAACATAAAATATATTACATCTAATGTCTTTACAAAATTTTCTACGTTTTGGTAATTTACATTTTTAAGGTATGTTAAAAGTGATGAAATTTAAGTGATGAAATTTAAGGTCTGATTATATTTTATCAATTATAAAATTTGTAACAAGTTTTATTATCTTGCAATAACTCTTTCTTTTTTTGCCACTTGTTATATGAGATCACCACACTGTGCGGCCTATTTCAAACGCTTAAAAATGTCATAAATTTTATGTTTGCGAAAAACGTTTTATAAACCGTTTTTAAAAATCCTGCCTTATCTTAATGCTCTTTTGGAAGCAATAAATGTAAATAAAACAAATTTTATAGCATGTTAGAAGGCATGCCACATGTCTTACCAGGTTTTATTATCAAATGGATTTATGTTGGGTTTTCCGTGCATTTCATTTGTAGAAGCTTTAATATTTAAATTAACAGTACATTTTTTTCGGTTAATAAAGCTGCCTTTAAGTTTTATTTGCTGGCAATTTTCCGATTTTCATTTAAAAAAATTTAAGTTTCCTTTAAGACGGGCCTATGCTCCTAACAGGGACAATGAGAACAGATATGGGCATTTCAAGAATGAGAAACACGTCTTTAAAGTGCAACAATATATTAAGAAATCTAAACAAATTTTTTATCAGTCTAAACGAGTAAATAATATGCAGACGCAAACGTGACAAAAAAAATTTAACTTACTTTCGACTCTATCTTGAAAAATGCTTAAATCTGCAATTCGGATTTTAATTTTTTAAAGGATATTTTGGATTTAAAAAATACTGGTATTTGAAAAACACTAGAGCTTGAAGTCCGTTGCCTAGCCGAAGGCTAAATCGAAGCCGGCACCTGGCCGAAGGCAGTCATTATACACCATTTTTTTCAAACACCTAAAAATTTTAATTAATTGTCACCTAAAGCCAGCTGTCTAATAAAATAAACAATAAGTCCAAACGCATTGAGAGTTATTTTATTATGGAAAAACTCACAATTTGTATGAAAAAAAATGGGAATTATTAAATTTTTTTTTGTTGGGAGTCATTTCATTTGGGAGTTATTTCTTGGTACCCTACAATCTATGCCTAGTCCAAATGATAGCATTTTTGAGGGTTTCATTGAAAATGCCTGCTCAGTACCAGCTCCCATCTGGTAAAATATTTGCACCATTTTTTCTATCCCTGTTAAATGGTTTCAGAAAATATGTCATGTAATTTGATCTTAAGGATTACATTGATATCCAGCTGATCAACTGACCGGGCAAGCAGACCATGCATAATTATATATTATTATTTTTTAACTTATTGGTATAATATAAAGTAGTTTTGAGCATTATGAACTGAAACTAGAAGCAGTGTTGAACTGCCAATATGCCCAATGAAGTCAGCGCTTTTAAAAAGTTGATGTCATGCTGGTTTCCCAGCCATAAGGAGCATATAAGTAATGAACGGGCTTACAGTCTAGCCAATTGAAGACCTCGGTTTGTTATTTTAAGGCAACTACAAATTTTCTTGTCTCAGGGGACGACGAAGGTGTAAAATTAGTTCATGGTCTGAGCAGAATGCCTTTGAGGAACAAACTCGGGCCAAGGACACCCGAAGTGTTTTATTTAACTGCAAATTAACAAAGCCCATGGGCTTTAATAATCTCAGATTCAAGAAAAGTATTTAAAAAAATACTGTGACCTGAATGCCCATTGATTTATGTTCCAACACCAAACTGCAAAGGTTTTGAAAAAGGTGATGAGTCTTCGTAGCAGTTTTAAAGCAGGTTAAAATTCTTTGGAGGCTTTAAAATGTCCCCCAAGGAGGCATATTGTCTTCCACTTAAGACAAAAGGTTATAAAGCTGGTGTCAGGATTCATCTTTAGTGACTATATCAAAGATATAGACGTTTCATTTTAGACGTTACAAACATCATATCAAACATATTATAACCCGCACCACCTAGCTGTCACACTGCAA